>JAAEAF010010476.1:0-45177 GCA_011037195.1 Triatoma infestans
TCGCACGATTACTGAGATTATGATTCTTCTTCTAAGGGGAGGGACCAAGCCCCTGTGGACACATATAGCTGCCGCAAAGAAAAACAAACCGGGTCTAGAACAGATATCCAGACTCGAATCTAACCAACATACGGATTCACAGAATCCGAACAAATCGGACCATAACCTTACAGGGAAATAACCTGAGCTCTTCTTCAGGACATCTTGTTCCGACCAAAGCTCTAAGTCAGAATGCGGTGTAGTGCCTAAACGGTATACCAAATTTGAGCTTCCTGCGATTTTTCATTTTTGAGATATTTTGTTAACAACACACACACATAGACTAAAAACGTTTTTCTCGAACTCAGGGGACTTCAAAACATGTATTTCTAATAAAAACTCAATTTCGAAAATTTGAAACAATTGTAATATTAACTATGATTAAGAGAAAGTAAAAAATAGTTTATTTTCTACAGAAATCATAGATCAATAATTAATAAATAATACTGCCTATTGTACCGCTAGTTCGTATCTTTAAGAGTAGTACGTACGTTCCAAGATAGTGTTGAATCTGTCTATGTTTAGTCCAAGATAATAATGGACTATGTTGATGGTCCTTTCTTTTTATTGTGGGAACATAAATTTCCGGTTTAGGGATAATCCTAACAACCCCCTGAATCAAAGAAATTTTAAACTTCTCTCTTATTTGCTACAGAAAGTAAAACCGCTTTGTTGTGGCAGATTAAGAAACTAAAAAGAAAAATAGTATTGGAAACATATGGCGCTTATAAATAATATTACAACCAAAGCGTAACTAAATAAATTAGAAGAAAAAGAAAGAAGAAAAAGATTACAAAAATCTGCCCAGTTGAAATTTATAATATTGTTTTTATTTATTTAGTAATCTAATAGAGCGAATATAAATTTATTATCAACGATAAACAGCACATTTCTAATGTCAAATAAACCAAAAAAGAAAGAAAGAAAAAAAAACAAAACAAATTTAATCTTTATTCTTATTTTTAGATTATTTTTTAATGTCTTAATAATTTATAAAAGACAAGCTGCTTACTGTCACATTGAATTCCAAAGTTGATTGGTTCAAAAATAACACATCTAGATAATTTTAAAACAAAATGTCATTGGCCTTTAAATTATTATTATTATTATTTTAGAATAAAACTTTCCATAAATAGAATTGTGATTTCAGTCTATCCGTTGGCCTAGAAAAATAGATTTATTTTTAAGATTTTTTATTTTTTATTTTTATTTTCTCTCAGCTAATTTTATTATTTAAGTACAAAATTTAAAATTGTACAATACATAATATAGTGAAAAACGTTTAAAACGAAACTGAGAGCACCGAAATATTTTTTCGTGTTAAAAGAATTTCGTGTTAAACGATAAAGTAGCGGCTTGTTTTCGTCCCCCAATTTCTCTATTATTGCAAACGTATAAAAAATAAGTTTATGTATTAAAATTACTGTAAAACACAAAATTTCGCTGATTTTAATATAAAATTCAACGAATTCGAAAACTTATTGAAATGTATTGACAATGGCGGTCTGTCTACTCAACGACAAGCGGAAACCTAGCAAAAGTGGCAGGCATTGGTTTATTTTGTTCCGTCTAACGAAATAAAATTAGCCAAAAAATCTGCGTGACGATGTGACTGCAAAAAACAGGTATATTTTGTTCGTCCGAGAAGAGATATATGTTTCGTATTAAAAGAAAAAAATATATATATATATGAAATTACATAGTATTTTGTCGGGACCGCAGTATGATTTCATGTTAACCGATTTTTCAAACGAAAAGCGTTTTCGTGTTAAAAGTATTTCACTGTATTTTTTTTACTGTTCTTTTTGCGATTATGCCAAATAAACCAAAATTGAGTTCCCATATGTTTGGAGTACCACTGAGTCCGAAAAAATAATTTTTAGAAATTTGTGTTTGTGTGTGTGTATGTGGGGGGGGGGGTCAGCATTACTCAAATGCGAAAAATCGTAGAAAGGTGAAACATCATTATTTTGATAAGGGCACAGGGGACGGGACTATAAGGTTTTACAAGGGTGGCAACGTCTGGTCCAGTAGGAAGTCTTTCATGTACTTGGTTGTTATTTGGTGCCGAACCACTGATTCTAGGAGGAGAGAGTCTGAGCCGGGATTGGCAACTCCGGTACCTGTGTGAATGTGGAGTGTTTGTCGTATAGATAAGCACAAAGTTCCTTCCTGAGAATGGAACTGTTATCTGGAAATGCATGACCTTATATAGATTAGAATAAACTTATTAATAGGATTGAAAGGATTTGTAGGTGTTATGCTATGTCCACACTGGTGCGCTTTCCTTTTCCCCTTCCCTTTCAACTTGCGCTTCCTCTTTCCATTCAACATGCGTCACGCATGCCTCTTGACGCATTCAATTTGTTGTCCACACTTAATCATCGGTTTAGTGTGCATTTTATCGATGGATTCAGAAGCGACATTAGCTATTTGTGCAGGTTATCTGTTTCTGATTTGAAAACGTGGGCTTTTGATTTTCTTTTTCACTCCCAACAACGTCCATATTATACTTTTGTGCCAAGAAACGCAGGGCATCACTTCTCGCACTTTTGTTTGTATATAATTTTGAATTTATGTTCCATAAAACTGTTTTTTGGCGGTAATCCTCGATGAAATCAAGTGTCTCTTCATTTGCAGACATGTCGGAGATATTATTAATTAATAATAATAGTTTAATTATTATCAGTTTAATAATAAAATTACCATTAAAATAATAGTTATTATAAATATTAAAAAAAATAAAAAAATAATAATATAAATAAAATTATATAATTTATAGATTATATAAATAATAATTTTTTAATAATAAAATTATTATTATAATAATAATTAAATAATATTTGAAATTAATTATATAAACATAACCTATAAAAGTGTAAACACAATAGGTAGCGAGATTAAAAAGACGCATAGAATGTTGAACGAAAATCCAACTAGTTGGATTCACGTGCGCTATTGCTTGCGTTATAAAAACAAATGCCTACTCGTCTTCAATGAGGCATGCAATAACGCATGCCTTTCATTCATCACACCGTGCGCTACGACGCATGCTTTGTTGAAAGGAAAGTTGCACCAGTGTGGACATAGCCTTAGTATATTTATATATATATTGTATTGTAACGTAAGTATGTTTATATTTATATTTATATTGTAACGTTTTTCCAACTAGCTATACTGCAACTAGTTGCTAAGTGGGTTCGGTTTAGATAAAACACACTAAACTTCAAACAACACCAATTTATTCTTTTGAACAAATAAAACACTTAAACACACTCTAATAAACCAACAAAAATTCTCTCAATTCACTTTTTATTCACTTTTAACAAGCGCACACTACATTTGTATCAAGACTGACTCACTCGAGCTGTTCTTCGCCTATTTATATCACTGGAGAAGGTTCTGGAAGTTTCTTGAACATCTAGGCTGCGGTAGACCGTGGAAGACCGCTGTAGAAGAGTCTAGAAGTACCCCGCTAGCGCTTCCCAGCGGCTACGAGGAGAACTTGAGGTGCCTGCTTCTTTCCATAGACGGCACTAGTGGTTGCGTTACTATATATATATATGTATATATATGTATGTATGTATGTATGTATGTATTGGTATAGACTTTTGAGGGCAAGAAATATGGCTAAACCAAAGCAGTCGATGCCATTAACCATTGTATATACAAAAAAAAGAATTAATGTTTAGGTCAATTAAAGTCTGCCTAATGTACACTTTGCTGAATAAATGAACTGAATATTATCAGTTAAAATTAAGTGGTACTTCCGGCTGACCGAAGAAAGACAGACAGACACATACACTGAGAAAGTAACTGTGTGTTTTTTTTTTTTTAGATTGAAAGGTCATTCATAACATTTCTAAATCTTGAAATCTACTCTTAAATTCATCGAATCATATTTTGATGCAGTCATGTCTGAAGTATATTGTAAAACTATGTTTATTTGTCACAATAAAATTTGCTTCTTCCAAATTGTCTAAGAATCAACAGAGTCTATTTTCCTTCGAATATTTTTTTCATTCATCGAGCTTATTATGAAAAATCGATATATTTTAATTTAGTTAATTTAGAGAAATAAACCAGAATTGCCGAAAAAACTTTTCAAAATACTGTAAAAAAATTTTTTTTTACTAAATCAAACATTAAAAATTTATTTCAATTTTGAATATAAAAAAGTAATTTAATTAAAAAAAAATTGTCAATACTATTCTTAAACAATTTTTTACCTTGATCAGACTTTACAAAATTAATATAGGTCTCACTTTGTAATTGAAGTATCATTTAACATTCTATGTCAAGGTAGAATAGAAAAAAAATCAATTAAGTTCTACGAAATATATTACCTAGATAAAAACCCACAAACAATTTAAAACAAAAATCTAATATGACTTATTTACATAAATATTGAAGTGACTACATTTTTATTAAAAAATCAAGATTGGCCTATAGAAAAAAAAAATAATAATAATAATAATTAATTAGCCGTATTATTATTATTTATATTTTTTCCACCTATATATATTTAATTATTTCTACCTATATATATATTAAATATATCTTTTTTAATTACGTATATAATTTATGTATTATTTTTATATAATGATGATTTATTGACACAACTCTTTTATACAAGAATAGATTATTAGATTTTTACATTTATTATTTGGACAAAAGGTGGAATATTTTCACATGAGCAAACCACAATTTCATCTTCTTGTGTTCATTAACTCATTTATATTAGTAATTAAAAGTTATAAACTTTTCTTTCTATCCACCATTTTACTGTAGTGGAAGAAAGAAATGAAAGAAAATAAGAATTTTGAAAATAGTTTAGTGAAATAATTTTGTGAATTTTAGCTAGTTCAAATAGTGTATTTTAGTGAAGGGGAAATAGCCAGGTACTCTGATTTAGGTCAATGCTACTGAAGAGACAAAGGGACAAGAAATGTTAGGATAAGACAATACACTCCCTCCAGACATACCAGCATTATTTGAAAAGATTTTGAACTAACAATTAGAAGGCATTCTTTAAAGACAGTCGGTATTAGACATTCTACCAGAACACTTCAGGAATCGCTATCTTAGCATCACTGCCAGTTATACGAGGTGTGTAAATTAAGTAATGAGACTGATTTTTTATATCTTTTTTTTTTTCAAATAAAATTACAATTCAACATTGTCCCCTTCAAAGTAACTACCTTGGAAGCCTCACAACGCTGAAGACGATTCTTCCATTAGTCATAGCAGTGCTGGAACTCGGATACTGGAATAGACTTCAGTTGGTCGGTTACGGCTGTTTGAATATTCTCCAATGTTCCAAAATGACGTCCCTTGAGGTGATTTTTCAATTTGGGGAACAAAAAAAAGTCACATGGACTCAAGTCGGGTGAATAAGGAGGCTGAGGAGCCACAGGAATGTTATTACTGGCCAAATACTCATTAATAGAAATCGCGGTGTGACACGGAGCATTGTCGTGATACAACACCCACTTGTTTTTGATGTTTGGTCTCATACGCATGACTCTTTTTCGAAGTCTCTCAAGAACCTCTCGGTAAAAATGTTGGTTTACCATTTGGCATTGAGGCAAAAATTCTTTGTGAACGATTCCTTGGCTATCAAAAAAGCAAATCAGCATGTATTTGATTTTTGACATGCTCATTCTTGCTTTTTTTGACCTTGGAGAGGTTGAAGTGTGCCACTGCATGCTCTGACGCTTAGTTTCTGGGTCATACTCAAACACCCAAGACTCGTCTCCTGTAATAACACGTTCCAAAAAATTGGGATCGTTTTCAATTGCTCCCAAAAAGTCAAGGCTCCTTTCCTTTCTGATGTCTTTTTGCTCTTGTGAAAGATTTTTCGGAACCATTTTTGCACAAATTTTTCTCATCCCCAATTCATTAGTCAAAATTTGATGAACGGTTGTGTGAGTCAAATTCAACTCTTCGCCGATCATTCGGACTGTCAAACGACGATCTGAACGCACGAGATCGCGGATTCTGCCAACATTTTCGTCGGTTCTTGAAGATGAAGGCCTTCCGCTGCGAGGCTCGTCTTCAATTGATTCCCTTCCTTCTGCAAACGACTTAAACCACCTAAAAACCTGTGCTCTCGACAAAACATTGTCTCCATAGACCTGGCACAGTTTTTCAAACGTTTCCGTTGCACTGTGCCCAAGTCTGAAGCAAAACCTGATAGCACAACGTTGCTCGTAATTGATGTCACTCATTTTTAAAACGCACTGAAAAAACCTTGCTCACAAAAAAAGTCACTACGGACAGTGCAACAACTCTAGCATTTTCAAATTTGCACTGGACGTGTATCAGATGTTTACTTGCCCTACCACGCATGCGCCGCGTCTCCAGTGTTGCCAGATCGAACACTAGAAAATCAGTCTCATTACTTAATTTACACACCTGGTAAGTTAAAACATAAAAGTTTATTCTAACTAGTTTCAGTATATTGATAAGCATATTACTGTGATATTAAAAGGTACTTAAATTCACTTAGAGAATATATCTATTTAAAAAACAGTGCCATCTCTTGATTATTTCTAATACTTCTCTCTCTTAAGCATATATACTCACAAGCCCTTTACAAAACCGCTCACCCACAAGCTACTACTACTACAACAACCAAACACCAATAACATTTCATACAACAAATCTGGATGAATAAATATTTACATATATATTTATTCTGACGAATGTTAGGTCGCTTGAAAAGTATATTCACACTTTTGCCACGCAAAATATCTCTAACTATACTCTCACACACCATATGATATATATCCTATAAGTGTTAGCATTTTTTTATGCTGTATTCTTGTTATTTAAAAATTGATACTTTTACAAACTAATTAATTTTACACCGTTAAACGTCAGGCATTCAAAAATATATTTTAATTGCTTTTACTTTCGCTTAATGCTGTAAGATTGCGTCAAAAATTTTTGACATCATGGTTTACCGGAAATATATGTTCTGAGGTCTTCTGAATCCGAAAAAATGGATTTTAGAAAATGGTTTGTTTGTGTGAGTGAGAGGTAATAATTGGGCTACGGAGGAAGCGTTGTGTAACTCGGTGGTTGAATCCACTGTGTTGTACGCCGCTGAAGTGTTGGACACCTTTATACTGCCGTAAGCCTGAGGTAGTACCCTTAAGATTTTCTGAATTCTGAATTCTGAATGATTTTTATTGGCTTTAATGATTGTACAATCTTATTGCCGAGTTCACTCGGTGATCTTACATAACTATACAACAATAAAAATAAAATATAAACAACTTTTATAGTAATATATACTTGAACAAAAATTCAGTTAAATTAATTTACAACGCAAAACTAAAATGGATACACTTCTCAAAAGAACTAAACTAAATTAAGACAAAAAATAAAAATAAGAACAAACGGTCAAACTGAACCTAACTATTGATAAAATTTAAACTAATCCATAAACTACATGCATGATGAAAACATAACACATCTTTCTCTCACTCGTATATACCATAGATTATTCAAAGAAAATTTTGATTCCCAATTAATTAAGATCCTGTTAATTTAAAACTTCTGTATGTAAATAAATAAATATTCTTTAGTTTATTAAAACTGTCAAAGTAAGTTAATTTATCCCATTTCTCAATTGCTGTATCATTTTTATCATAATATTGAGTAATATATTTATATCGAAACCTGTCATAATATTTACATTCCAAATAAAAATGAAACAAACTTTCCTGTACAGAATTACAAGCTCTACACATATCATTGCTATCTAATTGATATTTCGTACCTTGCATAAAAATAATTGCTCTTTGACCTGAACTGAGTCTGATTTGAAAACTGAATCTTAATAAATTTATATTACAATTAATTTCAAGTAAGGGGTTTTGGTAATTAAAATGACTAATGTTCCTATAATAAATATTATAACTGCTATTGCAAACGCTGTCCATATCCCTACTCAATAAATGATTATACATAGACAGTTTTAAATTATTTAACTCTTTTTTTACGAGTGAAGCATTTTGCAAATTCCAGACGTGTGACGCCCCAATTACACGCAAATATCGCTGCAAGGAATCTACCCAATTAAATGGTACATTTGCATTCCCAGACAATTCACACAACCTATTGTAACATATTTTAGGCAATCGAAATCGAGACCTATCCATATTTAGAATTTTAACCCACCAGCTTAATATTTGATTAAAAACTTTCTGCTGTAAATGCACTCTACAGGCTTCTATTCTTACATAATGACCTGGAGTTGTTCTAGGCAAATATAATAGTAACTTAAAGAAATACAATTGCACTTTTTCTATAATTGTTGTATATTCTGCTCCCCAAACTTCACAACAATAAAGAACTACACTTGTAGCTATAGTACATTTAGCCTGCCAACAATCTGACTTCCCATTTATTAAAATTTTCATTACGTTTGATGTCGCCAATATTCCTTTATAACAAAAGTTTTCCGCAGCTTTTCTAAATCTACAGGAAGAAGAGAACAACACCCCCAAATAGTTGAAACTGTTTGACTACCCTTAAGATTTTATAAATCCCTATATCACTGGCCCAGAAATACACCCAACCACTTCGTGCGATTGGAAACCGGACACAACAATATAGAAATAAAAGTAATTAAGCGTATTATGATTAATTGGTTGTGTAAAATAATTGAAATGCCCTCTTATAGGTTGCCAAGATCATACATTAAAAGATTGGAAGTATTAGATAGATGGTCGGGCAATAAAATACATTATAATTGGTATAGCCAGTTAAAAGAGAAATTGTCAATTGTAGGGATGTCTTATATCCTAAATTGTGAAAATAGCGACACCATTAGAAAAGAATTACCTAATATTCTTGAGAAATATATAAATCATCATACAGTCTCGATGTGAAGTCAGTTTTTAATTCCTAAGTATAATAGGAGTTACAGATACATAAGTATGCTAGGCCTAAGTGAAAGCTATTTACAAATTCCTTGTAACTTACATAAACGAAGACTGATTAGTCAATTAAGAATTCTAAATGAAAATTTCTTTAGATTGTATTTTAAAGGAAACTTATACAAGTTTGAAACATTGGAAAATTGTACAATTTGTAATTTGGAAAAAACCAGAGAATTTAATTCATTTTTTATTAGATTGCCCAATATACAATTGTTACCGTATAAAGTATTTAAATAATTATATTAATAGAATATGGTCAGAACAGGTCAATATGGAAAATATTTTATGTATTTCTAATCTGGAGCATTTGAATAATTTATATTACTATACAATATCCGCTTTAAAGCTTAGATCGTTCATACTAAACGAATAACTAAACTATACTTTAATCTTTAACTACCCAAGAAGTTTTGTGATTTTGGTTTATTTATTGATAACATAGATTTATTTTCAATAATATGCATTTGTATTTGTTTTTGTTGTTGTATTTACTTTCTTATCCAGTAGCTCTTTATTTTGATTTTATTTAATTATTGTTTGTACTCACCACCAACTCCTTGTTAGGAGATATGTAATCTCAAAAGACAATAAATTATGTCTATGGCTATGTGAGTGAAAGAAAGAAGAAAGAAAGAAAAATTTATTATGCTCTGGGACTTATGTCCCTTAAGAGCAACCATAAAATTTACAATGTTAAAAATATTTTCTCTGATCTGAGAGATTAAACAGAAATAAATTCTTAACTACTATTTACATCCATAATTTTATATAAAATATGTACATATATAAAAATTACTAATAATAATGAATTAATAAAATAATAATAATAATAATAGTAATAATAATTATTACTATAATAATGTAAAACAAAAAAAAAAGAAAAGAAAAATAACTTCTATATACAAACTTAAAAATCTCTTTTGTACAATTCAAACAAATAATTGTAATAGAAATATTTAAAACTAGGCAGTGATTTCTTGTTGGTCAAGTCAGTAGGTAGGTCGTTCCAAAGTCTGCTGGCAGCAACAGTAAAAGAGTTTTGGTACGTTACAGTCTTATGTGGTTGTATGTAAAGTCTGGAATCGACAGTCCTTGTAGTTCTTAAGTCTAGTGCAGCTTTTTGTGTAAACATGTCATATAAGTATTTTGGAGTCTGTGTCCTAAACAATTGGTATATGAAATTACCCATAAAGTATTTTCTACGGTAGTCAACAGTAAGCCAGTTTAAAGTAAAGTAATGTGGTGTAATATGTTCGTCTTTTTTAATATTTAATATAAAACGGATACAGGAGTTAAGTGATCTATGGAGTTTGGTGTTAAGTTCCGCAGTAAGATCAGTATATACCAGGCAGCAGTAATCAATATGAGGAAGTATGAGAGTACAAACTAGCTGTTCACGGAGAGATATAGGCAACATATTTTTATGGAGTTTTAGCCGGTATAGAGATTTATTAATACTATTGCAAATATTACTGACATGGCTATTCCAAGATAACGTATTAGAAAGAGAGAGAGAGAGAGAGAGAGTGAGAGAGAAAAAAGAGTGAGCGAGTGTTAGTTGAACAAAATATCTCAAAAACAAAAAAAAATCGTCGCAGGAACCTTAAACTGGTTCATTCTGCTTTGATAACACCATGGGTTCGACAGGAAGTTATCTATAAAAATTCCCCAACCGGAAGTACCATTTTAATCAATGGATTTTCAGTTGTTATTTTTTTCGATTTTCTCAAAAACAATTTTCCTTTAAACTTCATATCCCAACTAAACGTACATATGAAGATCTAAACCTTTATTTGAAATATTTTTCTGGGAATATTCATTTAAGGGGGAGTTTGCGGGGAAAGGTTTGGGGTTATATTTTCCTCTAAAATGTTATTTTAATATCATACGATTCTTTCATCTTTTATTATTATTATTCAAGGAAGAGGAGGGCAAAGCCTCTCTGGGCCCATATAGCTACTCCTAAGGAATAACAACTACTGGGTCTGGAACAAAAGTCCAGGTCCAGGTTTTACCCATCTAAGTTTCACCACAGACCGAAAAAATCGGACCAAAACCTTAAAAGGACATGGCCTAAGATCCTCTACCGATATCGTATTCCGGCCGAAGATCCTAAACCTAATCTCCTCACAGCCCAAACAATCCGTCATTAGATGCATGGGTGTTTCCTCCTCCGTCTCACAAACTCTATAAAAGGGGTCAGGCATGAGTCCCATTGTATAGAGATGTCTCGTTAAGCCACAATGCCCAGTGAGAAAGCCAACCAGTTGCCTGAGAGAGGTCCGTGAAAGACATCGGATCCCGCTACTCAAAGCTCCGTCCGGACCCCCAATGAGCATCTTAGACTGCCGACAATCCACTGCACTCATCCATAAAGATGAGTGCTGCGAGGTCATCCACGTCTTCAAGCCTGATAAATATGTGCCAGAAGACACACCAACAGCAGGCTCGGGATCAATGAAAGGGAGAGAGTCGCCTAATTTGGCAAACCTATCCACCTTCCTCCTCATTCTCAAAGCTTCCCATATGACCTGGAACCCAGACCAGAAGCACATCCTTCAATGAAGAAAGATCTTCCAGTCTTTTAGAACATTCCAACACCAATCTGGAAGTGAAGACACATGAATTAAGCGCCTTCAACGCAGCCTGGCTGTCCGAGCAGATACAAACACCTTTTAAATTATGTTACGCACCCTCTCATCCAAAATACAGCAAAGAATTGCATAAACCTCAGCCTGGAAAACGGTGGCCCACTCACCAAGAGGCGCTACCAAATGATCTTCCGTCTCAAAATAGACGGCAGCCCCAGATCTACCATCCATCCTGGAACCGTCCGTGTAGCATCGGAGATAATTCTCAGCAATCACACTAGATGGACCCAGGGTTAACCAATCTTCCCTAGAAGGCAACCTACCCTGTAGGAATAACCAAAGACAAAAGTCTTCAACATCCTATCAGCAGGGAAACCTGTAATGGGAATCCTTAAAAACATCTCGCGATAAATGTTAGAATGACCATATCGCTTACCCTGCCAAAAACCTGCCTGTATTCTTTCATCTAAATAATATTATTTTGAATGAAATATGTTTTCAAAAATTCCCGAGTTTGTAGAGAATCAGGTGTGTTTTTTACTAAAGTGGCTTTTTACTAAACAATTCCTTCTTCAGTTTTCTCAATTTTCTCCATAAAGACGGCGGATTTCCAGCCACCAACTATATCAATTATAATAATTAATTTTGACGATTTTTAGGGAAGAAATATTACTCTAACTGGAGGTTTTTGTTTTTGTTTTAACATTACAACCTACGAACAAGTGCTTGACTTGTTAAGAATACGCAACTGTTTAATTTTTAATAGTTGCATATTTATTATTTTATAAATAATTTAAGAAGGTAACAATTTATTAATAATAAAAAAAAATTGATAATATTGAATCTCAACGTTCACTACTCTTCTACCCTAAAGAGCTCCTGAAGAAGGGCACCAATGGTACCCGAAACGTAGGGCAATAAAGAATTCTTTTTTCTTTAAAAATATCTCTGGCCATTGCCGTACAAACATCTCATTAATAATATTACTTTCGATCATTTATATGATTGGGTATTAACTAAAGAAGGGACACTGTTTTCTTCGCGAAACTAATACTATGCTTTAAAATAAAGAAGAAAACTTATGTGAAACAAAATTAATTATAACCTGGCTGGATTGCTCAAAAAAAAAAAATTCCTGAATTAATAGCCTGAGTTTTCATTGAAAAGTAATATTTCCTTATTTTTTCTGTTTTATATTATTCCAAAAGTGTATACAGAAAAATGTTCACATGTTCACTTTCTTAGGAATTGACTGAAGTTCTGCATAAGTAAATTAATATCTAAAATACAAGATATACGTAAATGCTCTTTTCTCAGTAAATATGAAGATATGGTAATAAATGATTATTCAGAGTTCCAGGATTGCTGATCACATAATGTTCTTCCGCATCACTGCAATAACTTTATAATTACGTACAAACTTTAGTATGTTTAAATGGTGTAATTCATTTAATGATAGAAGTAAACTTGTCATAAACATAACTCAAATATGTTGTCAGAATAAGTTTGCTCATTTGTGAAATACCACATAATAATCTCTCTCTCTCTGTCTGTCTCTACCACTAACTCTAAAATTTGTAAACTCAATAGCAATTTTACTCATTGTAATAATGTCAAGAAAGGCAAAACAAATACAAATCACTGCCGTCAATTAAAAAGTCTGCACTTAAATGGGAACCACTTTTATCTTTAAACTGAACCGAATAAAAAGTAAAAAAAAAAAAATCATCGTCTGAGATACGATCACACAATTCTTATTTACCAATAACTTCTGGCTGGGTGAGAAATAACATTGACTGAATTGGCCTGTTTTGAATTATCTGTTCATCTGTAGAGAATTGAGAGTGATATACAACAATTATTGTATTAGCTTGCCATAGATAACCTGAAGGAGAATGTTGTGGAAAATAATAAGATAAGAGGGAGTAATTTGTTTCTTAAGGGCCATTGGAAGGGTTGTTTAGAAAAAATATGATAATTTTATAAGTTGTATATAAATTAAGTTGTCAAACCATTATAATAAATCCATTGGAACATTTGTTACTGGAATGCTCTGTTAATTTGCCAAACTGTAAGACTGTTTTGGGTAAAATCTTGCTGAATGCGAATAATGATCAACGTATCGAATATATTCTAACCTTGAATACAATTGACAAATTGAATTCTTTGTATATGCATCTTTTAAATATTTTCAAACTAATGCCCCAATAAAATATTTACATTATGAAATATGTATGTGTGTATATATAATTGATTTAATTCAAATGGGATTGTAATTCAGTGAAGATACTCATCCATAGTGTTTGATATTTTTGTTTAAGTATTTTTTCATATATTTAATTATTTTCGATATTAAGAACAATATAGTATAATCGTATTATTGTACTTTCAGTAGGTATACAGATATATTTCTAATATTTTTCTTCCTTTTGTTGTAAGCGTGTAAGCAACAATTTACTAAGATTAGTAATACTTTAATTTACATTGAAGTTATGTTTCAAGAACCCGGACTGGCCTTTTTAAAAAGATTTATTTGACATGAGGTTACAATAATAGTTTAACACAATACACAAGTTACTATAATGCACTGAATATATATAAGAACTTAGATGCGAACAGTACGGTGGTGAGCTGCCTGCTGGCCGGTGGGGGTATTTATATCCTGTAGGCTGCTGCTGACGTAGCACTGGTAATTTTCCTATAGATGTGTCATAACTCCTCCCTCCTTAAGTTTGGAGCTCCGGCGACAATTGGCACGGAAGTCCAGGGTAGATCTGTCGAGATGTAGGTTGTAGCTGGTCTCCTTCTGCTGAGCCTGAATTTGCCTTCTTTCTAGGACATAGAAAACATACAGGAGGAGCGACAGTAGTAGAAGTATTGGAAGGATAACAAGATAATAGAGATGCGTCGTGTCAACACTTGCGCGGTGATTGCGATGCTCCTTGAATCCCTGTATATAGGTGTGGCTTTGCTGTTTAGTAAAGTTTCATCTCTGTTTACTTTTATAAGGCTAGTGTTGGTTAGAAATATGGTGCTGTTATGGTTGTTCTTGTTTATTACAATTCTGTTGGTCCTGAAAATTAGGAAGTGGTCTATAAGGAAGATGTATTTGATAAATGGCGCGCTTGACGTGTATACTGTCTTGCATGCTGAGAGGTTGATGTTGGTTATGATTTGGCGAATACAGACGTCCTGGATGATGGTCTTGTTGTGGCAATACATAGCACCGTTGGTGTCTTCACAGGTGGCTGTATATAACTCATCTTGGGTTTTTAGGATCAAAGGTGGATGGACATGAATGGTCAGAAGGTGGTTGTCTTTTTCTATAGGGTAGGATAAGAGGAAGTATGTTTCAAAGGAAGAGGTTTTTGGGGGAACGCTAATGAAGTAATAGATGTTCCAGGTTTTTATGGAGCAGCGTACTCTGCTTAACTGCCACAGTGCCTCGCTGTCTAATGTTAAGAAAGTTAGGTTGTGGGATCTTTGCAGCGACTCAAGATCTTTGAGAGAGAAGATACTAGAATGTATGGTGTTTAATCTACAGAATTCTAGAGAGTTTTCCATGTCGTCAATCTTGTTGGCGATAAGGATCAGGTTGCTGATTTAGCTCAATTTGGCTAACTATAGGATTGGAGAAGAAGGTTGTCATCTTGTCATTATTAGTTCGTATAATTTGTATATCGTGATTAAAGGCTTCAATTACGCGCTTATTTATTGCCATTTGGTTTTTTAGGTTATTTTGGAGGTGGAAGCTGTTACGCTCGATTGTGTTTATAATTTTGTCGTACCGTACTTTATCGTCACTGTCCATGTTTCCGGTTAGCCAGGATATGGCCTTACCTAGGCCGTTAATGAGTCCACGTTTAGGTCGAGATTTGTTAATTGTTAAATGGTTTAATTTGTTACGAAGATAATAATAATATTTAAAGAATGACTTTATTTGTACGGTCCGGCTGTGATGATAAGTCGTGTTGATGATGTTATAAGTCTTATCTAATTCAATATCTAATAATTGTATGTCGGTGTATGAAAGTATAGTATTTATCTATGACGTAAACTGGGTCAAGTGCAACTGGTAGCGTTCCAGGTCCGTGCGTCAAGTCAGTTATCTCTAGCCTGGAGATTAAATTCCTCGTTGTCAGCGATTGCAGTATGAGTATGACCGCTATCTTTCCTGCTGTCGGCATGTGAGTCATTGCTCTTATCTGTAACAGGAAGAGTTGTGTTCGTGTATTTTCTGGGTCGCTTTAGTAAGTTAGGGTGTATTTTAAAGGATTTTCTTTGTTCAGGAGGGGAGTGGCGCAATATTGGCCAGTGATGACAACTTTTGGTCTTGTAGGAAGCCTTTCTTGCCTATTGCTTTTATTTTGGAGTCACTGATTCTAGGAGGGGGGTTTAGAATTTGTGTGTGTGTGTGTGTGTGTGTGTATGATGGGGCGAACAGCATAACTCAAATGCAAAAAAATCATGGAAAGTGAAAACTCATTATTTTGTTAAGGTGCTCAGGGGACGCGACAATAAGGTTTTACAAGGGTGGCAACATTTTGGTCCCCTTGTAGAAGTCTTTCTTACACTTGCTTTTTATTTGGGAGCCACTGATTCTAGGAGGGGATCGTCTGAGTCGGGATTGGCAACCCCGGCACCTGAGTAAATGTGCGAGTGTTTGTTGCATAGATAAGCACAAAGTTCTTTCCTGAGAATGAAATTCTTTTTGTTATCTGGAAATGCATGACCTTTTTTAGATTGGACTAATCATATTAATAGGATTGAAAGGATTTGTAGGTGTTAGTATATAAAGTACTAAAGCACTCGATACCATTAACCATTATAAAAAAAAGGTTTTGGTCAATTAAAGTCTGCCTAATAATTTGCTGAGTAGATTTTTCAGTTGGTAAGTGTTGGTAAGAGCCTTTCTTGCACTTTGTTTTTATTTTGGTGTCACTGATTCTAGGAGGGGCGTGGTCTGAGTAAGGATTGGCAACCCTGGCATCTGTACGTATATGAACGTGATTTTTTTCTGGATATGCACATAGTATTCTTAGATTTAAAAGTAAACCCATTTTCTTATATTTGGATATGCGTGACAGCCATTAGAATGTATGTTGATATGTATAGAAATAAAAGGATTTGATTGTTTGTGTTAAAATATATATGATGTTATAAGATTGATGAGGACATGAAATATAGATGAAGACCAAAGCATTCGATGCCATTAACTATTAAAAAAAGAAAAAAAAAAGATACCAGACTATTTGATGTAGTACTATTATTCTGAACAGTGTGTGTGACCGTGTGTGTGTGTGTGTGTGTGTGTGTGTGTGTGTATGTTCTGTGTTTTGTAAAATCTTGGAGAGAGTGATGATTGGCGATAAACCACCGATCTCAAGAAGAAGATTTGTATGCCAGATAGCGACAAACTATGCGGTCATATGGAAAGCATAAAGGATATAGAGGATAAATTGCGGCTGACCACCCGAACCCAAGTCGGCAGGATTGTTTGTTAGATAGCGACAAACTACCCGGTCAGACAGAAAGGAAGCGATAAGATTCAAATAAGAACAATTTCTTCCAAAGACAAATATATGGCCCAGTAAAGGTTCAGGCCAACCTCTGATTTAAGGCTGGGAGCCCACCATATTTATATACAAAAAAATTGGGGCGCCTCTACACATGAGAGGAGTTATCAAGTTGGGGAAATCTATCTAAGTCCACACTTGCCATTACTTCACTGCCAGCCTTATTTGTTATTAATGTTTAATATATATATATGTATTATTATATTTATTATTTATATATTCTATCAATAGCACATTTCAAATTTATTTAATTGAAAGGTGGCACATATTTATAGAGATAACTTTAACCATTTATTGTTATGGAACAATAGTCAGTCTCATTATTCAACTGTTCTAGGAAAACACATTTTTGGGTTGGTTTATGAATATAATATATATTAATTTTTTTTTTTTTTTTTGCTCAGAGATTAATCGTAACAGATATACATTTATAGTTGTGTATTTTTTATTCTATACACGTAATGTATGAATAATTGTACCAAAATATCTTTTCAATCTTAAAACTTTTTGAATCTACCATTACAATGATACAATGAACAGGATATTGCCAAATAAATTGGCCTTAACAGAAAACCAATAAAAAAAAAAAACTGAAATGTGTAGAAACTACATACCAGCACGTGGCACTTAACTTATAATTAATAAAACTGAGAAATAATTAAACATAAAATAATAAACGAAAGCTTTACATAACATAGCTCAAAATAATAAAAATTTAACGAAAATAAAAAAAAAAAACATTATCTCATAATATTAAAAACAAATTTATCTGGCAATATCAAATTCAAAAAGACGCGTATTTTGGTCAACAATCTACAAGATTTTAAACTTATACATAGACAAATAAAATAACCACTATTGGTTTATTTGAAAAATAAATTTTTATAAAAAACTGTTGCTACAAATTTTTTAGGTTCAAAAAAATGTTTCACAAGATGAAGGAAGATTGCTTCTCTGGAAAATGATGCAAAAAACATCGAAACGTTGAGATGTAACAAAAAATAAAAAAAGTATTAAGGCTGAAAAGATATTTTATACAATTATTCATAAATTACCTATATGTGGAATAAAAAAAAATACACAACTATAAACTACATAAAAGAAGCCTATAAGAAGAAAAAAAGAGATACATTTATTCAACATGCCGCCCTTACATGATTACATCATGTCTCCAATATCTGTTTGAGTAACTACAGTCAACAATATGATGGAAGCAAAAAGCAGGAAAAATTAGAAATTTTAAAATATTAGTTTAGATGGAAAATTGGACGGTTGGCTGGTAAAGGGAACAAGGCGTCAGACAAAAGACGAGGCCAACTCTATTGAAAAAAAAAAAAAAACAAGGTACGAGGTGTGATACTTGTAGATGTACGAGTATATAAGAGTCCAAGAGTTGTAGTGTACGTATATAAGAGACCAAAGTGAAAAGATATACAGCCATTATCCTCAAGAAATCTTTCGACGCGTTGTAGTGGGTTCAGATGTCTTGGAGAGGGTTATGATGCGATGAATAGTTGGGAGTTAGTTAGAGATTTTTAGAGAGTTGTTACTCGGAATATGAATTACCAATTTACGAAAATAGATATATATTTTAACAATAATTTAAACGTTTGAAAAGATAAACTACAATTAATTTAAAATGATTTAAATGTTAACTAGAATGCACAACTATAATGATTGATAAATAAATATATGTTTAAATACTTAGATAGGGACGCGCTCCGATGTATAAACTATGTCACTGGTAGAATCTTGATGATACGCTGATAAAATACTGAAGAATAATCCTCCCCTCTTCTTATGGAGAGACGTTATATTGCCATCACTCACACATTGACAAGTGTGTAATTACGGGTCACACTAAAACATCTCTTGCCGTGTGTTGACCCTAGGTCTTGAATAGGTCGGTGAACAGGTGTTGGCAACAGGTGATGGTAGTTATCAAAAGACTGTAGCCAGGTGGTCTTTTGAGTGTTTGTTTATTGGCGGTTATCAAAAGACTGTAGCCAGGTGGCCTTTTGAGTGATTTGTTGATTTGTTATCTATCCTTGTTTTATATTTAGTTTAGGCTCGTATTTATGTATAAATATTTAATATCTATCTATTTGTAATAAGGGGCTGTGCCATGGTTGTGTGTTAAATATGAAATATTTAAAATATTATAATTTAAATATATAAAAAAATAAAAAAAAATGGTTAAAATAAACATCTGCAGTAGAATAGCTAAGCGACTATATTCATTCTGATGAAGTGCCGCGGTGAGTGACGGATGATCCTGCACCTGTGACTGATCCTGCCCAGTAAAGTAGTTGCAGATGTGCAGTAGTTATGCCAAAGTGGTAGGCGGCCCAACAAATAGTAGATAATAGATAGTTGATAGTATATACAAGATAATATAGAGGATAATTGTGGGCGGGGTAGATAGTAGGCTGAGGGTTATTTAATGGGGGGTGTCCTAATATAGTTAGTTATAAGTGTATGTCCTGTGGATTCATGATTGTATAGTTGTATATGTTTATAATATATCAGTGGGGTAATGCTGTATTCATTTGGGTTGCCCTTGTATAGTCTCTAAATACACATATATATATATATATATTTTAGTCTGTTAACATGTAATATTGTAACCGCCCATTAAGGGTAAGATAATTTAGTAATAAATGTATGAATTCTGAGTGTATGTCCTGCTTTGGGTTCCTTGGCCAAATCTTACATAGTCATTAAATTTATTGTCTTTAGGTGTGGTTAAATTTCTAATTCCTATTTTTCCCTCTAAGTACTTGCGATTAACCAATTAAGTTTCAATTAAAATATGTCTTAAATTAAATAAAACTGCTCGTGTCTTGTTACGTAACTATTCTATAAATACATGAATACTCGTACATAATAATCAGCATCTAACATCACATTATAACAGAAAATTTTCATTTCCAATTTTAATAACTTCAGTAAGAGAAAGTTATAAGATGATTTACATATCCAGATTTATTGTACTTTTATTATTTTAGTTCTTCTTTATCATGCGCATTTCAGGCGGAGAGTGGATTGCCCGATAGTTTTCATACTGGACTGTTCTATTAAATTACTTTATGTTTTATTCCTTCGGTTTTGTTTCACTCGCTATGCTAGAATCCCTTATATTCCAGTTAGTTCCATCTTATCTTATTTAACTATGTAGGCTTTACTATCTCGCTATCGGTGCATTAATAAACTATTTGATTGGTAAAAGTTTTGTTCAGTATACTATTAACATTCCTATTCTACTTAGACTTCTATTATATTCCCAAGATTTACAACTTTTATAAAGCTTATTTAAAACTTTTACTTAATTTTCCAGACTTTCTAAACTTTTAGTTGTAAGTAGTAGAAGTAGAAATTGGAAATTACATTAAACATTCATCAATCTAAGTTTAGGCTAATTATTTACTTTTCAAAAATTTCAATTATATTCTACGTATTTTTGGAAACTTTCACATTTAGACCTTACTCTTCTTAATCATTGGGAATATTGGCAAACAGGCAGGAGAAATATATGTTCTCTAAATTAGTTGCTCTTCCGAAAAGTTTGATATTTTGTATTCAGTTGTCTTTTTGCATTTTATTGATGTTCCTCCGCTTCACCTAATCATCATTAATGCATCCTTCAGAAGAAACTATTTATATCAAATCATTCTGAGAGCGGTAACAACTTAATTTAAAATAACACTTATCTCTACACGTTCCTAATGAGTGTCAAGTGGTTTTTTTTACTATATTTTCGTTATTTCTTTACAACTATTCTCCAGTTCCTTTGCTTTTATGAATGTGCAAAGTCCTACATACTCAGTGTCTACATACAGATCTAGATTTCGCCGACTTCCACAGTAGGGTAAAAGAGAAGATGCTTCGAAGATGCACCTTTTTGTCTGGCGCCCAAAATTATGAAGAAGCATAGCCGGAAAAAATTTCCAACCTTATTGAGCAATCTCTTTTACTTTCCTAACTGTTTAATTCAACGCTGTGTTGATGTTAGGATTGTGTTTGTCCTAACCTCAACCCTCATTACTACGTGAATCTTTCCTAATGATTCTTAAGTAATAATTCTTAGTATTATCTCTCGTAGTTCTTCCTATTTATCTCGTGACTCCACTAATTTCCCTTAAGAATCCACGGTTTTGAAGAATCTGTTTACTAAAGCAGCGTCTACGGAGCAACAGTAATGTTGCAAAACGAAAGTAGTAAGTGAAAGCTTTATTTTTTTTTTTTTATAGTTAACCTTGCTTCCAACTATAAGATGAGTGGTGAAATGTTAAAGTGTCCAAATGTTTGATCTTCTCAACGTTTCTGTACCAAGCACCGTCAAAATATTATTTATTTCTAATTTTTTTTTTTTTTTTTTTACTGTAAGACGTAAATTTTGTGATCGTGTCAAAGTTTCGAAATTGACTCATCACCGGAAATATTATTTTAATACAAGGCAAACTTTTAGCGAATGGAATATATACCCCCATATCTAAGCGAATGATTGAGAGTTTGAGGGTACGGTAGTGTTATGCTTTCTTCTAAAGTACAATTTCAGCACATTCTATGGTTGTACAACCTAATCCATATTGATATACATTGGAAGAGTTGATAGAATTTCAATTTTGAAGAAAATTGGTTAACCGGAAGTATGACTTTAGTGAATAGGTTTTTGAGTTATTTCTCTGGAAAAAAAAAATCTCCTGCCCAGAAATATTGTAGGGATTTCAATTCAGAGCTCCATAAGCTGGGGTTGAAAGATTCCTCGAATTGTGAGTGTGGTGAGCAGCGAGACACGGTGCATCACGTTCTTCTCTTCGACACGGCTAGAATCCAAATGGAATTCAAGCTGAGAAGAAGGGGAGAGAACTGGCCGTGAGATAGTAAAGAACTGACTAAAAGTGCCTCAGATTTTAAAGACTTGTATGCTACCCATAACTCAAACAAAATCAGATTTTTCAAATAAAAGTGTTATGTTTATATTTATAAATTTAGCAAATCCAGTTTATTAGATAATCGATAGAGTCATTTTCGAGAACATTCCCCCCCCCCCCCAAATCTCAAAAACCTATCTGTAAAGTTCCGGTTAACCGATTTACTTCAAACTCGGGATTCTAGCAATGTATTTAATGAACCTTAATAATAAAAACTGCTGGACAAAAGTATTGCATAAAATTTCAAAATATTATAATTTGAAGTTGAAGGTATTTTCGTATTTTTTTTTATGGATTCATGTTGTTTAACTCTAATCCAAAGGAAAAAAAGAACAACTACCAAAAATTTAAGAAAAACCTGGTTTTAATACACAGATAAAAAATAAAGCTCAAAAAAAAAAATCTGTAAAATTCAAAATTAAAATGGTTCTTATTTATTATCACTTCTTCATTTTTTTTCAACAGTATTTAGTGATACCTCCTCTTGCTCTGGTAACTGCAGCAAGCCTCCTTGGCATTGAAGAGATTAGATTTTGGATATCTTCTTGTGAAATCTCAATCCATTCTTCAATAACTACAGTACGTAGCTCCCTGAAAGTGCTAGGGGCAATCAGGCGAAGTCTGAGCCGTTTTCCAATTGTGTCCCAAAGGTGCTCTATTGGATTTAGGTCTGGACTTCTCGGTGGAGAAACCAAACGTCGAATCCCAACATTCTGTAGGTATTCAAGGACAACTCGAGCAGTGTGATATCTGTCATTTGTCCTGCATTAATACAAAACCATCACCGTCACTTTCAGAAATTGGCACAACATATCGCTGTAGAACCTTTTCAAGGTTCTTCCGGGCATTGAGCGCTCCATTTTCCACGATATGTAAGTCTGTACGTCCTTCAAAACTTATGCTTCCCCAAATCATAACACCGCCTCCACTAAAACCAACTCTTGGAGAAATGTTAGCCTCTGCATGTCTCTCACACGCCTACAAACTCTCATTCTTCCATCTGGAGAATGTAGGGTGACGCTCGACTCATCTGTGAATAAAACACGACTCCAATCCTCTGTTGTCCAATTGATATGTTCTCGTGAATATTGCAGTCTGGCTACTCTATGTGCTCTGGTGAGAAGATGGCCAGTAGCGGGTATACTGGAAGCCAAATTTGCTTCATTTAACCTTTTTCTGTATTGTCCTACTTGAAATATGGACATTACGGACATCAGCGTTCAAGTAATTCAGCTTAATAAATCTCTCATCTGACTGGGTTGTAACTAGGGCGGCTCGTAACTTGCCATCGGGAATAGCTACCAGTCTCCCTATGGCGTGCTAAAATTCTTTAGACAGTGGATTGGGGTTTATTCGTAGTTTCTGAGCAATTGTTGCTTGATTTAGCCATTCCTCATATAATGTCACCACACATACTGGAATTTCTTCCAAATAATTACCATGAAGAGGTATGTTAAGAACGAAAAGCGAAAAAGAAAAAAGAACTGATAAGAAAAAACTAAACAAAATTGTGTAGGAGAGAGAAATTACCAGAAACAGCGAATGTAAAGAACTGGAATTACGAGATTGTATTTTCAAGAGTTCAGAGAATTAGTTAACTTAAAAACATAAACAAATGGTTCCGTCTCTTATTTCTCATTAGTTCAGAGTTCATTTACAACTATTGTATAAAAAAAAAATCTGGTGTGAAACACTCACACAACTTTCTCTTACTCCAGTACTCAAAATTATAATTGACAAATTTTATAGTTAGTGTACTGAAATTTACCCTGATATTTTATAGTTAGTGTGTTTAATGAAATTCGTCGAAAAGTGAAAACACTGTCCAGTAAAACTGTCCGGTTTACTAATTTCCTTGAAACTCGGAATTTGGGTCATATATTAATTTCTAGTTATTTCAATTTGGATGACAGAATTGTATAATCAACTGTGATAGCATTTTGAAGAAAAACATAACCCTCCTCCCCCAAAAGTCCCCTTAAATGAATTTATCAGGGGAAAAGTTTCAAATAAAAGTTGTAGCTCTTTATATGTATAGTTAACAACGCTGGTTTAAAGAAAATCGTTGGAGCCATTTTCGAGAAAATACCAGAAAACTGGAAATTATATTTCAGTAAAAACGCACTTCCGGTTATCTATTTTTTTCAAACTCGGAATTTCAACAACATATTTAATTCTAATTAACATTATTTAGATGACAGAATTGTCTAATATACTGAAACAGCAGTTAAGATGAAAACCTAACCCCACCCTCCCCCAGAAGTGCCCTTAAATGAATTTTCCTGGAGAAATGTTTCAAATAAAAGTTGTAGCTCTTTGTATGTGTAGTTGATATACCAAGTTTAAAGAAAATCTTCGGAGCCATTTTTGAGAAAATTGCAAAACGTAAAAAAAACAACTAGTAAAGTGGTACTTCCGGTTGAGGAATATTGACACATAACGCACCGTCAGATCCCATGGTGATACCTAAACGTAATATCAAGTTTGAACTTTCTACGATTTTTCGTTTTTGAGCTATGCTGTTCACATACATACACACACACACAGACACACACACAGACACACACACAGACCATTCGCTAAAAACCACTTTTTTGGACTCAGGGGACCTCAAAATGGATATTTCCGGTGAAAACTCGATATCGAAAATTTGACACGATTACAATACTTCCTCTTACTAGGAGTAAGAGAAAGTAAAAAATACAGTAATAGACTGTAACTTCAAATTACATCATTTTAAAATTTTATGCAATACTTTTGTCCAGCAGTTTATATAGATGGTAGAATCTTGCATTCAATTGAAGTAGTACTTCAAAGCTTCAACGTAGCTGTCCTATAAGAAATCCTACACACACAAAAATCCATTATTCCCTGGTAGTTTTAAATAAAAGTGATAAGCACTTATATATATGTAGATAGTATAAGACGAAGTTTAAAGAAATTCGTTTGAGATTTTTTTTTTTTCGACAAAATCGCGAAGAACTGAAAAAATAACTATTCATTCAGTAAAGTCGCATTCCCAGTTGATAGTTTTTGACCTGAAACCTTCGTGTTAGATGCTATGTAACAGTGTCTAAACGGAATGCGAAGCGATTGAGCTTCATGCGATTTGTGATTTTAGAGATTTTTTGGTTCATACACAAAGCGCACCCATTCGCTAATAATATATCTTATGAAAAATTAATACGAAAATTGGGCCATGATCGCAATACATACACTTACGATGATAAGAGTTACTAAAAACGTAATATTTTTTTTTTTTTTTTTTAAAGAATTGTTCGTATTCAAAATAATCTCTTATAAAGAATTCCAAATTTAATAAAATAAACCTTTCTAAGCATTTCTTTTTTAAATAAATTAAAAAGGTGAGTGAAATTCTTTTGAAAAGAATCATGAAACATAAGCTTCTTAAGTAGAAAATATCATATATCTAAAAAGATTCGCTAATTAATTGGACCATTTATTTACAAAGAAAAGTAAAAAAAAAATCATTAAATGAACTTGGCAGCAGATTATTTGGCTTTTTGCCTTTTGTAAGTATACTTCTAAAGCATATTAGGTATTTATTTTTTTCTTTAAATTTAATGATGAGGCTTCATAACTGTGCTTTTATTTACTGGCTGGGCCTAACTAGGACGCGCTGATACGCATAATTCGTACTTTAAACTGAAACACACAAAAAAAAAAGGTAATTATATAGAATTTTCTCTTTTAACTAGTCCTTTATCCTGGGGCTTATAAATTTAATACTTTCTTTGGAAACGGGTTAATCTCTGGCAAACCACAAAGTCCTTTGGCTAGGCTGGATGCCAGGGCACAAGGGTATTCAAGCTAACGAAGAGGCCGACAGGCTGGCAAAAGGAAGGCGCCTCATGAAGGCTCATTGGTCCGGAGCCTTTCTGCGGCATCTCGTACAGATCTGCCTTTGAAGCCAATGAAAAATGGCTAACACGAAAACATACATTATATTGGAGAAATACTGCTAGGCTGAGGCACTCGTAAGATTTTCTTGGAGGGCCCCTCAAATACTTGCACGCTCTATCTCCAAGGCTTAGATAAGATAAAAAGTTTGATTACAAATTTACAAATATGTACAATAATAATTAATAGAAGTTCCAATGTACATTAACATTATAATCTTCCTACAATGTTTGTATAGTGAATTTTGGGATAAGGCGAGTTACATATGCAGGGAAAAAGGGGGGAAAAACCTGCAGCTTTAGGAAAAATATTACGAGAGGATGTGTTTCAGTCTTTTATGCCTGTAATGTATGTAGGGATCGTAGGAGGCTATTTCGTGGCAGAGTGGATTAAGATGACATTCTAGAGAGGAGAGCAGTTTCAGGAGACGATTTTGGATGAAGGAATAAACTGATCTCCACGGCAGAACAAAAGTGGAGATAAGGAGAATTACTGCTCTAGTTACAGGACATTGCCTTTTAAGAAAACATCTGTACAATATGGGTCCCTTTGCACGAACCCACTCTGCAGGAAATGTGGCCAAAATGATGAGACACCGTTACACATTCTTGGAGAAAGCATGCATTATGCTCGCAGATGATTCCTGAAATTTGGCGCCCACAATCTGGAGCCGAATGCGAGATCATCAGTAAAAAAATGTTACTCTCCTCAGTCCTGGCGTTTCTTAATGATACAAGACTGATGTGAAGTTAAGAATTCTACAGGGTGCACAATGAGACCAGCAGTGGCCTAAGTGCTGAACCTCCTTGGAAGCCCCGTGTTCTAGATTGGATTGGAAACGGCCTAGATTTAGTTTGTACAGCCATCAGGCCATGCGAATCTAACTGAGACTTTCATAGGGTATATTTTCCTAGTATGTAAGACATATTGATTGTTTTTTGGTCTTTAATTTTTTTTTTTTTTATTGCATATTTCCCACTGTTCTAGAAGGAGCAAGAAGTAAATATGATGTAAGAACAAAAATGCAAATGCAAGATAGTAGTGAATGATGGTCATCACTGGATGATCACTGGATTGGTAGGTCAACTAGTCTACCAATTGATCGCAAGGCCAGTGGCGCCTGAGCGGTCTTTGAGGATTAAAAGGAAGTGGTGCTGAGAATAAATTTGTTGCTAAAGGGTTAGGATGTGATTGGCTGTTTTTTGATGGAAGCTATTTTAACGAGATTTAGCAAATTCAGAAACGAAGGAAATTTTAAGCACATTGTGGATAGTTTGATTACTGACATAAAAAGTGCACTTACGGATATGGCGGAGGATCTTAGATTGTAGGGTATGTATTTTGTTGATGTTAAATCGTTTAGCAGTACCATAAAGTTCAAATGCTATAATGGGTATGATGAAGGAGAGAAATGGTTTGGTTTGAATGAACAAACTAGATATGGCTGAACACTGTATAATGTAAGAAGTGACATTGCCTGGACTTTACACTAAAAGGTAGAGTGTGGTATAACGGTAAAGAGTGAGGTAAATGATACCTTGCACTGGCGAGTGAACTGTGTTGTATATCTATCTACCGTCGCTGTGTTTATGCAGTTTCTCCCACTCTAGTCCGAGAGAATGGTCCTGTCATTTTTGTCTCTCTTTCTCTGCTATGTTACCTCTCTCTGAATCCTATTACAGTACCAAAAAGAGATAATTACAGTCGTCTTTTTATTGTAATGTTTGTAGAAATGTACAGTTGTTGCAGCAAGTTTAAAGAAACACCAAAAACCGAGAAAACAAGTTTGAAAAATAAACATCAAAAACTACAGAAATTCACTCAATAAAATTGTAATGCCGATTGACCATTTTTTGCCTAAAACCTTTTTCAAGATCAGGGGACCTCAAAACGTATATTTCCAGTGAAAATAATAAGAAAATATAAGAATTTGGTACGATCGGATACTTTGTCTTCACAACGGTAAGAGAAAATAAAAATACTTTTTCTTATCCAGCAGTAAGAGAAAGTAAAAAAAGGTTTTCTCACGCTTAAGAAATTTTAAGGATAATAACCCTATCAACATTGCATGTAGACTGTACAGAAGTTGCAAATAAAATTCTGAACATATTTTGTGTAGAAAAGTTCTTTCTTAACTACCAACAAAAAGATATGAATTTTTGCTTAACCCATGTCTATAAATAGAGAATAACATAGACTAGAGAAACAAGAGGAACCATATATTAAGTGAAACAAAACCGTCTATTCTAGACTAGAACTCGGTTCTAGACCGTCTATTCTAGACCCTACCAAGCTCCCAAGGGGAAGAATGTAGAAGCACTTAAGAACTCCTGGGATCATTGTACTTCCCAGTGTTCACTTTCACCATCAGCCATGTCCCAATAAAACTTTCAGTCTATCTCCTGGTTCCTATTAAAAAAAAATCTGGTGTGAAACACTCACACAACTTTCTCTTACTCCAGTTCTCAAAATGATAATTGACAAATTTTATAGTTTATGTACCAAATTTAATGAAATTCGTCGAAAACTGAAAAAACTGTTCAGTAAAAGCGCACTTCCGGTTTACTAATTTTCTTGAAACTCGGAATTTCAGCCATCTATTTATTTCTAACTAATTATGTTTGGATGATAGAATTGTATAATGAACTAGGATACCACTTTGATGAAAATCTAACCCCACCCCTCCCCTAAAAGTGCTCTTAAAAGAAATTTCCCAGAGAAATGTTTTAGATAAAAGTTGTAGATCTTTGCATGTTAGTTTATATACGAAGTTTCAAAAAAATCGTCGGAGCCATTTTTGAGAAAATTGCGAAAAAGTGAATAAATCATTTAGTAAAGTGGTAAAGTAAACGCACTTCCGGTTATCCGATTTTTTTCAAACAAATTTCAACATATTTAATTCTAATTAACATTATTTAGATGACAGAATTGTCTAATAAACTGAAATAGCACTTTAGATGAAAACTAACCCCACCCCTCCCCCAAAAGTGCCCTTCAATGCATTTTTCCCGGAGAAATGTTCTAATAAAAGTTAGCTCTTTGTATGTGTGGTTGATGTTTAAGTTTAAAGAAAATCGTCGGAGCCATTTTTGAGAAAATCGCAAAAAAGTAAAAATCCAACTTGTAAAATGTACTTCCGGTTGAGGAATTTTACAGATAACGTACAGTCAGATCCCATGGTGATACCTAAACGGTATATCAAGTTCGAACTTTCTACGATTTTTTTGGTTTTGAGCTATTCTGTTCACATATATACAAACACACACACACACACCTAAAAACTACTTTTCTAGACTCAGGGGACCTCAAAACGGATATTTCCCGGTGAAAACTCAATATCGAAAATTTGGACACGATTACAATACTTCCTCTTACTAGGAGTAAGAGAAAGTAAAAAAGTATCTATGTATATCTGTTTGCAAGATGGTGAACAAAATAAATGGAAAAACTTATTGTATAATTCATAAGATTATGGAAATAAATATTTTCAATCAATTTTTACTTTCTCTTACTCCTGGTAAGAGGAAGTATTGTAATCGTGTCAAATTTTCGATATCGAGTTTTCACCGGAAATATCCGTTTTGAGGTCCCCTGAATCCAAAAAAGTGATTTTTAGCAAATGGTCTGTGTATATGTGTATCTATGTAAACAGCATAGCTCAAAAACGAAAAATCGTAGAAAGTTAAAACTTGATATTCCGTTTAGTTATCACCATGGGATCTGACAGTGGGTCATCTGTCAAAATGCTCAACCGGAAGTACCACTTACTACTTCTTTCTTTTTTACGTTTTTACGTTTTTTCTCAAAAATGGCTCCAACGATCTTCTTCAAACCTGAATCTAACAGCTACAACTTTTATTTAAAACATTTCTCCGGGAAAATTCATTTAAGGGCACTTCTGGGGGAGGGGTGGGGGTTAGATTTTCATCTTAACTGCTATTTCAGTTTATTAGACAATTCTGTCATCTATAATAATGTTAATTAGAATTAAATAAGTTGTTGAAATTCCGAATTTGAAGAAAATCGCATAACCGGAAGTGCGTTTCTTTTAACACTTTACTAAATGATTTTTTTTTCACTTTTTCGCAATTTTCTCAAAATTAGCTCCGACAATTTTCTTGAAACTTCTTATATAAACTAAACATACAATGATGTATATCTTTTATTTAAAACATTTCTCTGGAAAAATTCATTTAAGGCACTTTTAGGGAAGGGTTGGGGATACAGCTTCCTCTAAAGTGGTATCATAGTTTATTATACAATTCTATCATCCAAACAATAATAATTAGAAATAAATGGATGGCCAAAATTCCAAGTTTTAAGAAAATTAGTAAGCCGGAAGTGCGCTTTTACTGAACACTTTTTTTTCAGTTTTCGACGAATTTCCTTATATTTGGTTCACAAACTATAACCTTTGTCAGTTATAATTTTGAGAAAAGGAGTAAGAGAAAGTTGTGTGAGTGTTTCACACCAGATTTTTTTTATTTTTAATAACATTATTTTCTCTTACTACAGTAAGAGGAAGTATTGCGATCTTGTGAAATTTTTGAATTTGAGTTTTCGTTGGAAATATAAGTTCTGAGGTCCCGTGAATGCGAACAAGTGGTTTTTAGATTTTGGACTTTGTGTGTGATGGAGGACAGCATAACTCAATCAAAGAAAATCACATAAATATTGTATTTGGTTTAGGTGCTGCTAAGGATCACTATAATAAAGTTTTATCAAGATCTGCCATCAGAAAATACTACTTTATTGAATGGTTTTGTCAGTTATTTCTTGAAAACTATTTCCTTTAAACTTGTTTTATGTCAACTGAACATAAAATGAGCTAAAACTTTTATTTGAAATAATTATCTTTGAAAATTCTGGAAAGGGTTGACGTTAGGTTTTTTCCTCTAAAATATCATTTCAGTATATTATGAATAGACGATTCTATTATTTATAAAAATAAGAATAATAATAATAAGAAGAAGAAGAAGAAGAAAAAAAGGGAAGGGAATAGGTAAGTGGTTAGCACATTGGATTCCCAAGCGGAGGATTCCGGGTTCGAGTCCAGCTGTGCTATTTTTAGATTTTTTTCCTCTAAGGAGCCTCTATAGCTCACGGTTTGGTAATGGACAGTGTTGTCTGTAACGAGAGAGTACTGTCCGGAGGCCGGCAGGGCACTGAGAAGGTTCCGTGCGCAAATGACCTTAGATGTTGACGCGCTTTAAATTAAAAAATAAAATAATATAAGCAGAAGAAAAAATCTGGCATGAAACACTTTTCGCGATCTTTCTCTATGTAAAAAGTAAGTATTTTTTAAATATAATCATTTCATTTTTTAAAACTTCAATTATTTAGTTTTTCAACAATTTGAACTGCATTTGGTGTAAGTCTAGATGGAACTACAAAATGTTAACGTCATGTGTATTGCAACTGATTGTGGTTTTCGCTAAACATGCACATGTTGATTTAGCGTTTCAATTGTTACAAACACACATGTGTCATGTATTGACACGTGACCGTGTTCCATTCAATTGTGGCAAACCTTGGCCCCCGCGGGGACGCCAGGTTTAAAGTTGGATTTAATTTATCTCTAATTGGGTCATCATTTAGTAGTATATGAAATATTTGTCAAGTTTTTCATTTTTATTTACACCGGGTTAAATTTTACAAATATGAACGCAATGTTTCAGGTTTATGCGTAACATATGTTTGCTATGATCAGAATGTAAAGTTCCAAACTCTTTGTTATATATTTGATTTAGCCCAGGCGAGAAATATTCAATATTTTCTTTTAATGCAATCCTCAATTTTCTTCTGAAAAACTTAATTCAAATTCTGAATTTTCTACATTAGTATTAATGAACTTTAAAATTTATTTAGTTGTGATTATCTAAATAGACGATAGGAAACTAAATAGACGATTCAAACAACACTCAAGACTGCTAGACAGATGATCCAAACTTACATTACAAAATAAAAGACTTCTGTACCTGTACTAGTGAGACCTATATGGACTTGTAGCATTGAAATATGGGGAACAACCAAGCGTTCCGATTCCCGCCTTATCCGGTCACTTCTGTCCAAAATCCTTCGAAAAATTATCAGTGCACTCTACTACATTTCCTAACATCACTATCCATAATGACCTAAATATTCCCCTTTCGTTAACCACCTAGCCAAAACTTGTTTCCTTCAATTCCATTCATCCACAACTACTCATCCAAATCCTTTAATCCCTCCAGTTTTCCTCAAACACTATTGCCCACGCAGATAGCTGAAAAGTATATGTCGTCATGACGACTAATTGAGACAGTGGAGTGGGATCGCTGGATGACTTCTCCAATTTTTTACTTCTATGAGTTAAATTTTATTATTTCAAAATATACTTATTGACATGTGTAGTTTTACAGTTTGCAGCTGTAAATATCAATGTTAAATCAGTTGCAAATATCAACTTTGTTTGCAGTTAAATATCAGTAAAAGTGAAAACAAAAAAGAAGATGAAGATTATAGTACAATCCAATTTTATTTTTTAATTTTCTTTTATAACGCCAGCGCCATTGAAGTTTTTTCATTCTGCGTCTTGCAATTTCGCCAAGCATTGGCGTGCGTCAAGTCCATTTGTTAATAAGTCTGCCAAACCTTCGCATTGCCGTAGGTGTTGTGCATCCATGTTTTCAGAGAGCCAAAAAGGGGCAATTGGTGTATTGACTAGCCACCCAATCTTATATATGTATGTGTTTTTGAAGGTAGCCGTGCCCAGTATAATGGGATTGTTGAGGAGAGAAATTAGATTTGATTAAATGAACGAGATATGAAGACACTAATATAATGTAGCTAAGTTTACACTAACTGCACTGGACTTTATAATGAAAATGATAGAATGAATGTGAGAGTAAAGATATGACACGATACGATGTACAGTTGTATGGTTGTATCTGATAGATCCTTTAGATAGATTTCCACTGGCTTATATACACAGGTTCTTCCACTCTAGCTCTGCCTAAGTCAGAGAGTAGACTCTGTTAACCAGAGAGGGCCTCTCTTCTCTCTGCTGTGGTTGCATTATCTTTGCGGTATCATTACATCATCCGAAAATGATAGAATGACACGATGCGATGTAAAGTTGTATGGTTGTATCTGATAGATATCCTCTAGATAGATTCCCACTGGCTTATATACACAGGTTCTCCCACTCTAGCCTGCCTAAGTCAGAGAGTAGTCTCTGTTAACCAGAAAGGGCCTCTCTTCTCTCTGCTGTATCTTTGCGGTACTATTACACCCAGTTGTCAATCGGAATGTGGCCACTATTTCTGCTCGACTCAGTTGGTTCTCGAAAAGGTTGGATTATTGCCTGCCTTCGTCTTGGTTTAAATGCAGGTTCTCACATTGTCTCGCAGGGACAACGAGCTTGCAACGAGTTTATGATGCGTTTTCTTGAAAAGAATGACAAAGGCGAGTTTGGTTGTGGCTTCATTGTACCTTGCTTACTCATTGGCCTGTTCGTTGTCGTAGAGGCAACAATGGTCAGGGACCCACTGAAGTACCACCCCACCGTTTATCCTTTACCCCATTATATTTTCCATCTTCCGTCTTTTTTCCATCACATCGTGAACATCCGTGTAATACCAATTTGTTACAGCATAATCCAATTTTGATGACAAGATCTAAATACTTTCTCTTACTAGTAAGAGATTTACATAATTATTGACTAATTTTATTCTAATATATAATTTTTACTACTGTTTAGTTGTCGTACGAATAGGATAAACTAATTCCAACAAAAGTGATAGATCCTCCCTATATTATGTATGGTTAGCATATCAAGTTTACTGAAAATACTTTGATGTCTTTATGGAAAAAGTCGGAATTTTGACACACGTTTCATTGTAATTAATTAATTGTTTTATGTAAATGATATAATACACTGAAATAAGACACTTGAGAGGAAAACATAAACCCCACCCTTTTCCAAAAGTAATAAAGAAAATGAGACAACAAAAAAAAAATTACTACACAAACATTCTCTATTAAGTTTCTCCAGCTACCTTAAAGAAATTAAAAAAAAATTTATATTAGCTTTATATATTTTTTTATTTTTATTTTTACAGAAAGGATAATCTTACAAACTTTCTGTAGGAAAAAAAAACTTTAAACAAAAAATTAAGTAAGTGCTTAAAGCACCACCAACTGGCAGTTATTTAAAATTGTTAGGTAAAGTAGTACGTGCTGTTATGAATGTTTGGCAAAGTATTCTCATCCATTAGCACAGTCAACAAATCTGGAAAACTTTTTCAGTCTTTCATTTTTTTCCATTTATCCATCAATCCAGCGATAAGAAAATCCAAGGATCCGTAATCCAAGGAAATTGTTTTTGAAAATAAGCTTAGTTTCAATTTTCTTTTTTTTTTTGCTACCATTCGAAATTTGATAATTTTTTAAAAAATCGTGAAAAATGTGTCGTGAAAATGACTTTCTCTTGAATTGCAATGAATACAATTATAAAATTGAAAAAATGTATTTAAACTTAGAAATTTTATTTATTTGCTGCAACATAAATACAGAGGAGATAGAGGTGCTATGCTTACAGAAGTCGAGCGAGCTTCTGCTTAACTAATCTTCAAACTTTTAATTCAAGCATTCCTGCTAGTGTAAAAAAAAAAAAAAAAAAAAAAAAAAAAATTCATAAGAAAATGCTCCATAAAAAAGTGTTATTATTATTATTATCTACACATAAATAATAATAAGGAAAGGGATTAGAGGACCCGGGTTCGAGTCCAGCAATACTGCCCTTAGATTTTCTCTTCCATGGAGCCCTCTTCAGCTGATTGTTCGGGGAGGCCGGCTGTGTACGGAGAATGTTCCAGGCGCTACTGTCCATACATGTTGACGACCTTAAAATTGGAAAAATAATAATAAAAATAAAAGATTCTTTATTTTCATCAATAAAAACAAAATATTCAATCTTATTAAAAACAATTATACCCTTGATCGTTTCGACTGTAATTCTATGAGTAGTTATACTATAAGGGGTTGTACTAAAGGTTATACTATACTATAAATAGTAAAAAAAAAAAAATAGATCGTTGGAGCTATTTTCGAGGAAATCGTGATAAATTGAAGAAATTTTCATTAAAGTTGCACTTCCGGTTGACAGAATTTTTACTAAAACCTTATTATCAAAAACTCAATTGAGGAGGTCTGGGAAAAAGGGAACTATAGAACTATAGTTACTGTTTCCCCAGAACGTACCTTTCTGTATTTCAATAGATCCAAGTTTATTTCAATAGATCAACTGTAGGTCGCAGCACAGTTTTTCTTTGATCAGCTGTTTTTTTTTTTTGGGTGGGAATATCATCTGAGTGGCTGTGATACTGTTTGTTATTGCACTGTTTCAGTATGTTAACAAATAATGATGATAATAAGGCGAGTGAAGAAGGCTATATGAAAAGAAAACTGAAAGGTAGAGCTTCAGAACACAGAATTTAATGGTTGTTGTTCACAAAATTATTTAAAATATAGTTCTGCATAAAAAGGGCCTATAATGTTAATAGTTTACATTTGCATTTTTTAAAAATCTAACATGATTTTACTCATTAAATTATGTTAAATTGCTACAAACTCATCCAAAACTATGATATTAAAAGTGACTATGGTTGCAGTGACAATAACAGAGACTCAATAATAATTAACATTCAAAGTACGTTTTCTCAAAGTCAAGATTTTACCTATGGGCCCCTTTTCCCCAGACCTACTCAATTGACTTTAATTTTCTAGCGTACATTCTATTTTTTTTTATATATAATACAACGGCTTTGACGAAAAAGAAATCTTTCTTACGTCAAATACGTTAGCATCTTACAGCTCAAAAAAATAAGTACAAATAATTATTTACTTATTGCTCATTAATCATTTTTTACTTGATTCTTCTAGTTTTGTTCATTAATCTATTTTGGCAAAGTAATAAACGATTATACTTTTGGCAGAGAATAATAAAAGTGCAAAGTAAAAGCAAAAAATAAAAAATGTTCGTGCAGTTCTGTTGGCTTCAATTATTATGTTAACTTTATTTTGTGCTAAATAAACTTGTGTTATATTTTTGATCTGTACATCATCATAATTACGAATATAATGTTTACTGATATGTAGATTCATTAATGTATGATTAGAAATGTTTTCCGTGATAACCTGTTTCATTTTGTGGTCATTGACTGGTTTCAGCATTCACCCATCATCAGGTGGTAAACAGTATAAGATCGTCGACCAGTGCAATGCAGTCATGTCACACTCTTTTCGCCCAGATGATGGCCGAATTATAAAATGAAGCAAGCTATCACAAAAAGAAAATGTCTAATGTTATCCAATCTCCATTTTTAATAATATTTCTCTGTTTTTATTTTACAGTTGGCGTACGGTGGTGAAGATATGAGTACAGCAGGACAAGAAGTGGTCGGCGCAAACTCGGGTTATGGCTCGGCCGATGAAACTTCCCAATTGTTGGCGAAAGCCACAAAACCGGTGCTTATGCGCCAAGATTGTACGACCACTTTGGTTGTATCGCAAACGCCACATCTATACGCGTCCGGTGGTTTCATGGGTGGTAGTGATGAATCATCCGGCCTGCCAGCACCCGAAGAGACCGGGGCAGCGCGTTCAGTACCCGATATAGAAATGCATTGTGCGCGTTCCAGAAGCGGACCGAATCATTTGATACCGCATCGTTGTTTCTGTGGCGCTGAACGTAGAAAATCCCAAACAATGGCCAGATCCGTTTCCAGGGAAAGTGTTCGTTCATCACAACCGGTCCAACCGCCTCCAGTATTTTTGACAACGGCCGCACAAAGTTCTAGAATTATAAGACAAAGTTCACAACCAGAAGCGTGCCACTGTTGTCCACATCATTCTCCAGCTCCTAGTGCTTCGCTAAGACAACTGAGAGAACCTGGAGATGGAATAGCAATGATTGCTGCTGATTCTCTGAGGATCAATGGCGCTATAAGACAATTTAAACAGGTAAACATTTTGTTATTATTATTATTAATATTATTAATTGCTAAAAACGAATATTTTTTTTAATTTATTTTTTGATCAACGACCTCCAATATTTCGCTTTTCGGTTACTATGGGACAAGATAACGAATGATCAAACATAATTTCCAGCAGAGCCTGATGATTTGTTTCGAATTATAATTTGTTTACCCGATCAGAGCGAAAATTGCGACTTACATCATTGCACAATAAATTACAAATTTCAACTAATACTTATTTAAAAAATAAATAAATAAACAGGCCAAACGCATGAATTTATTTTATTTCAAAAATTCATCACCTAGTTTGTATAGAATTCATATTTTCTATGTTGTAAAATGAATAATAAAAAGAAAGATCTATTAGGATTTATTTTACTCCTGATTTAAAGCCAACAAAATATAAATATAATAATATTCTACTTTTCCATAAATATTTTAAAATGTTGCTATTAGTTACAAAAAATACTTAACAATATTTAAGTTATGATGTACTTTGCATTGAGATTTTTGAAATATTATTAACAGTTATTTTTTTTAATAACTGAAATTTATCAGGCTCATAATGTTATATTGTTGGAACAACAACAAAAAAAATATTGTTTACATATTAAATAAAATAATTATTATTTAGTACCAACAGTGAAATATTGGAGGCGTCAATGGTAAACAAGAGTGAATGTAGACCACTAGAATGCGCAAGCGACGCTTTAAGCCCCCCCAAGCTATCACCTTATTTTATTTATATTTAGTTCACTGCTTGTGCCAGTAGAGTGGTGCACCATACACGTAGCTCCACATATTTGGATTCCCTAAGAAAACCAATAAGTATTATGAATTAAAAAATTGTCTTCAATATTTTTTTGACGTTTTATTAAATATATTATTTTATTATTATTTTTTTTATTAAAAAAAAAAAAAAATACCAATTTCTTCGTACAATAAACAAAGTACAGAAGATTTATTTATTATTTTTTAATTATTCAAAACTTCAAATATTTTAATAAAATACATCATGACCATATTTAAAACCATTTGTGGTCATTTTTTTTTTGTTTTGTAAAAATAAAATTCATTTAGTGCTAATTTTTGTTATTTCACCTTTAGTATTTGCATTAGTGTAAAGAGTTGTGGTAGTCTTAAATGCATAAATTTGCAGCAAACATTTTTACTTTATTTTATTTTATTATTTATTTTACTATTGGACCAAAAGTTAGTTTATTCTCTTTAATGATACCCTTCAACATTATTATACTTCACTTTTAATATAATTTAGGCGAACTAATTAATAAATTAACTTTAACTATTATAATAAAATAATTAAACTACAAATTAGTTTGATAAATAAAAACTTTAAAATGACATATTGGGTGAAATGAATAAAAGTGAGAATATATTCATGTTCAACAATTTGGTGTTTGTAATCCATTTGATTAAAAAAATAAAAAAGTGAGTATATGTCCAATATTGAGCTTAATGGACTAAGGAACTTACTAAGGACTTTATAAGAATAAAAAGTAGTAAATGTTCAGCATTTTCAGCAAATTTCTTATATATGGCGTACGCGTAATAGTAGATAGATAGATAGATACATACTTTATTCGTACAGCACCAAAGGGTACAGAACTGTGTCAAAAAAAGAAAAAGTTTCAATCATTTACAGAGGTACTCGTTTATGGTAATAATTTTTATTTAGTAAATATTTTTTAAGTTTTTTTTTTTTTTTTTTAATTGGTTTATTGAATATTTACAACTACATAAATAAATATGTAACAAGTAAATAGGCTAACAAAAGTATGAACAAAGACGTGATGGTCACGAATGGTAGTTATCCAGTGACAACCACCATTAGTCACCCAGAAGGTCGCGGGGCCAACGACGTTTCAATCGCCTTGTAGGATTGCCTGGAAGTGTGGTGGATGAGAGGGTTTGGGCGAGAGGATTGGGATGAAGGGGAAGTCTGCTGTGGAATTTCTTGTATCGGAGCTTTGCTAAATCGTGGACAAAAGGAATCTTCAGATTTGTGTGGATTGTATGGTTGGAAACATAGTAAGGAGCATCGACTATGCGTCGGAGTATTTTGGACTGCAGGTTTTGTATTCTTTTGAGGTTGGTACGTTTTGTGGTTCCGTAGAGTTCTAGTCCGTACATCCAGATGAGTGCGAGTAGTGAAGTATAGAGTCTTCTTTTATTCTGTAGAGTGAGTTTGGAGCTCTTGTCAAGGAGTCTAGCAAGTAGTCTGAAGCGGTTGTTGAGGGAAGTCCGTTTAAGTCTGGTGTGTGGGTTCCAGGTTAGTCGCTTGTCTAGGAACATACCGAGATAACGAACGTGGTCTGCCGGAGGGATAGGAGTGCTGAATAGGAAAACTGGAGGAGAACTTTTCTGTTTAAGGTGAACACAATATAATGGGATTTGTTAGGGTTAATTTTTATTCTGGATTTTGTTAACCAGGACTCGAGTGATTGGAGATGGGCTTGAAGGGAACGTTGAGCGATTACGGGATCATTATGAGAGGAAAGGATTGCGGTGTCGTCGGCATAAGTATAAATGGTTGTGTTAGGATGCTCGGGGATATCAGCAGTATATAAGGTATAAAGGATAGGTGCCAGGATGCTGCCTTGAGGCACACCGGCTAGGAAAGTTCCTTTTTAAATTTATTTTTTGATAGCCTCACCTGAAGCAAAGATTTAGGCAAACAATTATAGATTTTAGCGGCCATATATAGTGGGCTTTTTCCAACTTTTGAAGTCCGATATGCACGCACCTCCAATAAGTTGTTTTGCCTTGTCGTAATGTTATGTAGTTCCCCTCTACGCCGGAACTTATTTGGATGTTCTAGTACAAATACGGCACATTTAAGGATATAGCAGCAGGGTAGTGTCAGAAAGCCTAATCGAGGAAATAGTTCGCGAGAACTTGTATTCTTTCTAACCTTGCATATTATTCATACTACCTTCTTCTGATACTTAAAAACATTCACCGCTAGTGGCGCGCTTCCCCACAACATTATGCCATAAGTCATGACTGAATGGAACAGCGCATAGTAGGCCGTCTTCAGTCCTTCAATGCTCAGTATGTCAGTCAGTCGTCTCATCAAATAACACAGTCTCCTTAATTTCTCACATTTTTACTCAATTAAGGCACCATAATTTAATTTAGTATCTAGTATTATACCTAGATAGCGCACCGTGCGTATCTTTTCTTCTTTTAGTGAGAAGATTAATTCCCGTGTTTTTGACGCGTTCATTATTAAATGATTTTCCGCACTTTATTTAGCCAACCGGTTTATGGCTTATTCAGCATGTTTATTGCATTCCATGGAGTTCTCACCCGTAGTGACCAATGCTGTATCATCTGCGTATTATAATACCTCTACGTTTTTGATGCAAGGTAAATCATTGACATAAAGGACGAAAAGGAGAGGTCCTAAAATCGAACCCTGCGGAACTCGACTTGCTATACTCATTGTCTTGGACTTATGGCCATTAACGTCAACAATCTGACACCTACCAGTAAGATAAGATTTGAAAAATTGCAACGCAACTCCTCGTATGCCATATACTGATAATTTAGCAATCAGCAAGACATGAGAGATAGTGTCAAAGGCCTTTGAAAAATCAAGAAACTTGGCAATAACACTCCATTTATATTCAAATGCCACAAATGACATAAAAATTTTAAAAATTATCGATTAAAGAGTGAAATTTCCATTGCAAATATTTTACAGGAAGAAATAATTTAGAGCGTATTTTTTTTTTTTAAACTTTTTTTGTAGAATAAATTAGGAAAACAAATGTAAACTTTATTTGGTGAAGAAAGAGGTTAGGTTATTATTATCAAAATACTCCACCTCATTGAATAAAATCATTTATTTTTACACTACTGATTTTGATGACAATAGCTTTATCCAAATTGTAATAAACATTTTTTATAGTTATCACAAAAAAGTTATCATTTTATCTAGCATTATCTTTTGAATATTGTCGTTAATTTTCTATTTAATACTCGTAAATTAGTTTTATGTTATTATAACTATTCAAGTAAAATTTTTTAATGTTCACTAATTAATATTTATAAAAGTTCAGTTTTGTAGTGTGCGCTGTAAATGATAATAGCAGTTGGTTTATAATCTTCCTCTTATGGTGTTGCGAGTATAAGTTCACATTTACTATGGGTAAAAATCATGAGTTCATGAGTAAAATTAAGAGTAGTCTTGTTTTTTTTTTGGTATTACCCATCCATCACCAGCTAAGTTCGCACCATCTGTTTCCGTAGACACTTCATTATTAATTTTATTATTATTAAGGGTCTTTCCGGAGGTGGCAGGCTTCCTGGGAAGATGATCTGCGGGGCCGATGGACCGCTAGATTGATTAGGGAGGGAGGTAAAGCCATGGACGAAGAGGCCACATGGGGAAGTGGACTTTTACGTCACACAACTCCAGAGTGGGCATGCCTATTTCAGGGCGTACCTGAAAAAGATAAAAAAGGTAGAGGATGAGGAATGCTTTTACTGCCCCGGCAGTAAAGAAGATGCTTCCCACACTTTTTTTCCATGCGGTCGGTGGGAACGGCTGAGAGGTGATCTCGAGGCGGGTGATTGGGCAACAGACTCTAGATACTCTAGTTGAGGCAATGCTGGCCAGTGAGGCCAACTGGCAGACTGTAGCTAGGTACGCCAGGGACATTCTTCAGCGGACCTGGACGACTGCCAAGTATGGTAATACCGAAGGAGAAAACCCAATGAGTAAAGACAGAGGCCTAGTTCTGAAGTAATGCTGGTCACCAGTGAATCCAGGCTAGGCCTAGCAACAGGGGATGTTTCAGCCGGTAGTCCAATTTGGGAGTCCGACACAGCAGGGTCTCTGCGTGCGTAAACGCATTTCACCCCTCGGAAAACCAAAAAAAATTACTGTTTTTATCATGAATATTCGCTTTGCTATTCTTGTTATTCATCACCTTCGCAGCAAGCATATTCAGACTCGTATTCTCGCGAGTCAGCGATTTCTTTTGGCCTTTCCCAGACTATTATTATTACTAATATTAACATCTTTATTACTAGTATTAATATCCTTATTATTATCATCCGAATACTTATCTTTTCTGTCAGCCGGTGGTGGTCCTCTATCACGAGGTAGGCCTCCACTGTGCTCATCCATCACAAATTCTGCTATGTTGTGTTGTTTTGTTTTTGTTATTCTATATTTTTTTATTTTCTCCGATAATCCAAAATTATCTTTTCTATTCCTGCTTTAACCCCCTAAAAGCATAACCTTACTCTAATTATTGATTACAAATTACCTAAACCCTATATAAATGCAACTTTTAGAGAGCCCGTCCGAGAATTAAAGTTTTTAACTCGTCACTCTAGAAACAAGGCTTGCCAAACGCGGCAATTTTCATGGGGAGTGGGGAACTTAAGCCGTTCCTACTACCGTTTAGTACTGGCTTTTGCTTCAATGTTAGTATATGTACCGCCAAAGCTTTGCCTAACCAGGTGCGCTACTAAGTGTAGCTTATACTTTATCTCATAATGCTGAGTCATAACCGTGTTTTTGCCCTCACGGGAATCGAATCCTGAATTCTCGCACCAAAGGCGAGTGCGCTAGCCCTAGACCAACGCGTGGAGGCATAATTTGTATTCAATTTGAAATTTGCGCTTAACTCAACACAGAAAGGTTACAGCTGAACTATCTTCTTTCTCATGTTAAAGCAATTTTTTTCAAAGTGAGCACTGTTCAGTGGTTCTTTAAGTGTTCTCTGTTGAATATTAATTCGTTTCTTCTTTTTTTTATGTTCTCGCAATTGCATTAAAACTTCGAATTGTAGCCGGCAGTGTATATTCATTTTTATTCATAACATTTAATCAAACAGTAAACATGTATTCGAGCCCATAATTTATGGGATCCATATTTATTTACAAGATTTACTTAAATTTCATAAGAACAAAAACTAGTAAAGGCTCATCTTTTACAATACGCTCTACCATAGAAGTACAATTATTAGAATGTCAATAATGTTTGATTAAAGAATAATATTATAAAGTTTAAGAAGAGGAAAGTAAATAGAGGGTAGAGTGACCGAGCGGTGAGCGTTGATATTGGTAGCGTTGGCTGTTGTATGTCACTTGTGACTAGTTAAAATTCTTACTTTTTCTAGAAGTGGATGATGAACTAATGTGCTAGAGCTTGGTGAACCTTTTAAAAAACTGATTCACGACTTGTTCACTCTTCAAACTTCATTTGGCGACTCTGTTCCTAAGACATCATATCTGTTCCTGTTAAAAAACTTCTTTGTAGCGCTTTTGATACATTCATCAACATTCTGGTGTACGTAAAATCGTGGAGGTCTCTTTTTCGGGTATACCAATAGAGGAGGGGCAATCTTAGAAATTTATTTTATACTACCTGCAACGCAGGCGACGCTCGATCGACATGTCAAGCTCCAGAGGTCTAACCACTTTCTTATAAAGCAAAAGCTTATTCTCACGCACAAAGCAAGGGGAAATAACGCCCGGATGGCTTCCTTCCCCCCCTTCCTAAATGGGGAAAAAATATAAGCTTCTGGTCCCAGATAAAATTATTCTCAGATACTTAACAGTGGAAGACCAGGGTATCAAATGTCCCCTAAAACTGACATGCCGGTACAAAGCTGGAAGGAATAGCCTCAGTTTTGGAGGGTTAATTCTAATTTTCCATTTATTGCAGAACATCTTGGCGCGTCAAAATCTATGTTGACCCTAGAGAGAGCCATCTCTGTGGGCTGCAGGCCTCCAGACTGTGTACTTCATCGGACAGTGAGCTGCAGGACTTCTAGGAAAAATAAGGGAAATTAAAAAAAATCACTTGAATTCGCGAACTCCGCGTTTAAGTCCAACGCGATACTACTGAGTTAATAAAAAAATAAATAAATAAAGAGAAAGTGATTTAAAATTAATTTTCTAATTTTTAAAATCTATATATATTTTTTTTTTTTTTTAATTTCAGGCGCATCAACATCTATAGTCATTTGCGCCCGGAACCTTCTATGATTTGAAATCGTGTTTTGATGTTTAAAGTTTTATTGACAATAAATATTAATTAATTATCGATTTTGATAAATTTTCTAATTTTTGTTCATTTTAAGAAACTAAACAAAGAAAGTCACCTGGCAGGTGATAGCTTACTAATTGTTCAGCTTATGACGAAGTTTAAATCCTCGGATTATATCTATTGATTCATCATATAATTCCTCTTGCGGATAAACTTTATCTAGAAAAGATCATGCATTCCATTAAGAAGACAAATCATTTTAAAATTGAGCTTTCCTTGCCCCCAAAAAAGTACTTGAGTACTTGCTTAACTGAAATGAAGAAAAACCGTGAATTCCGCAGCCGGGATTAGTTCTTTAAATTTCATTTAGTTTGCTGGAGTATCTTAGAAGTTGCAACGATTGTCTTCTTTGGGGAACAGTTCATGCATATTAAACAATAAAGATTGGAATTGAATTCATTCTCCCTCCATAAAGTCGTTTCACCATTTATTGCCAATTCTCTAATGGAAAAAGTTCTTATTTTATTTTATTTTTCCAGTTATAAAGGGAGGAAAACCCAATCGTTGGGATTTAGTCAGTTATTCTTTCTTTGAAACTACCATCTTTATCCCTTTCTTTGTGATTACTTTTCTAAAATGACTTTACCAAAATAATTTTCTACTTTTCAATTTGTATACTTTTTATTAATTAAACTGTTATTGATAGAATTAGGGCTGTACCAAGAGGGTGTGCGAAATATGCGAGGGGTTGAAACGTAAATTGACATTAGAAAAAAAGCACGAATAAATTTAATGCATTAGGCGGCGTTAAGAATACGAAAAATATAATATGATTATATTTTATTATTTATTTTAGATTATAAATATAATCTTTTACTTACTCTTGTTCTGCGTCAAATATTCAAAATTACGTCTTCACCGGAAATAGATGCTTTGAGTTCCTCTAAGTACGAAAAAATGTTATTAGCGTGTAGTCTGTTCTTTTGAAAGGAAGTTCTAACTTAATATTCATTTTAGATTAGTACTAATCAGATAAGATGTGGCTAACGCAAAACTAAAAATACTACCATCCAAACAAAATTTGGCCTCCTTAGAAGTACGGACATTATAACTTCAC
>JAAEAF010010477.1:0-14566 GCA_011037195.1 Triatoma infestans
GAATAACGCTACTGTTCCCCCCCCCAGGACCCCCAAAATACAATTTTTCCAGGAAAATGTTCTAAATAAAAGTGTTTCACTTTAAGAAAACTTACAACACAACTTCAGTACTATTGTTGATGTTAACTACTAGAGATGGTTTCAATATAACATTCATGCATCAGGTACTCTTTCAAACAATACATTGTTGACAGCTATGTCAAACTGGAAGCTATAGAATCGCTTATTTAAGGTCAAATCAAAAGGAAGTCTGCGGGCTGAAAATTACAAGGGATTAATGGACTTTCTACAAGTGATGTTATTCTAGGTAGTCCAGGAATATGGTGCAGGACTATCAAGTTGCCATGGCAATTGTTTCAAGATTTGGTACACCTGATATATTCCTTATTTTTTCACGTGCAATCCCAAATGGAGTGAAATTATATCACATATATAATTAAATGCTTATAAAAAGTTGAAAACAGGCCTGATTTAATCACCAGAGTATTCTACTTAAAATTAAGAACACTTCTAGATGATCTTCATCGGGACCATGTATTTGGTGTAGTTAAAGCTTTCGTTGATGTAATCGAATTCCCAAAAAAAAAAAGGGCTTCCACATGCTCACATCCTGTTGATTCTTAAAGAAGAGGATAATATACGTGCAATTCAAGATGTCGACTCATTAGTGCCAGCTGAAATTCCTGTTAAAACAGAAAATCCAAATCTCGAACACGCCATTGTTCGCCAATTTATGATTCATAGCCCTTGCGGAATTTTTAATGTCCACGGTCCATGCAGTAAGGATTGTCCAAAATGGGAAATGCAGTGAGGATTATCCAAAAGAATTTCGAGAAGAATCCAGTCTAAACAAAAATGGATATCCTTTGTATATGAGAACAAGAAATGGTAAAACCGTAACAGTTGGCAAGGTGGATTCTTGAACAGTGCTGCTGTAAAAAGGTTTTCAAGTATTAATACACTTCAGTAGGACAATCCAATAAGTAAAGTAATATATTTCAGGCGGGCTTAACGTCCAGCTACCTACCAAATTAGGTGTCGTGGACGGGGGCGGAAACACTTACTTTACTACAAACATTTTTTAAACGAATATAAAATTTAGCAGTTGTACGCTGGACTCGATCTGGGGACCTTCCAGTTACAAGTCCATGCTCATAACCACTACACCATTCAATTATTCCCAATACATTCAGTTATTCAATTACATAACATATTTGATGTTACAGTTACAGTTACAGTGCAGCAGTTTGCGTTTAGTAATCAAGATGTAATAGTTTAAAGATTAAAAAAAAACTCATATTTATTTTCAACTCATAAATGTATGTCCAATTGCCACTTATCGCTTACTGCTATTGTTTTTTAGCACTAGAGAATTTTCTTTCTATTCTAAAACTCAAAAAAAAAAAAGGTTAAATTAGAAATACAGTTAAGTGGGAGGACACGACATGCACAAACGCATACTTAAGAAAAAAATACTGTTAGGAAATGGGAACCCTCCATTAGCATATTTTCTATCGACATTTTTTTTAGCCTTAAAGATAAAGAAAACATTTTTCTGTATTAATAAGTTTCAACCACTTAAATTTATATCACTTAGTGCGATTCATTTCTATCACTGCGGTTGGCATTTCAGTGGCTGGGATATTATGTTAAATAATCTTATAAAACCAAAATGGATGCATACATCGTTGGCTCGCCAAATATTTGCCTCATATTCTTGTAAGTTTATAGAAATATTGCTTTAACTAATATACAATTTTTATTTTGGTTTTTCAATACAAAAAGATTATTAAAAAAAAAGAAGATCTAGTGTGATGTGTGAAACATTCACACGACTTTCTCTTACCATAAACTTATTATTTGAAATGTAAGATCACAGATTGCGCAGAAAACCCTTCAGAAGCCATATTTACGCAAAACTGTTTCAAATAAAACCCAGGTTGACATGGAATAATTCTAAGAAAGAGGATTATAGAAATAATGTGAAAAAAAGTTAGCAATTTATGAAAATGTAGTCTTATATTTAGGAAATTTAAATTTAGTAAAGGAAATAGTAAGAGATAGTGCTAGAGTCATGCAGTCTTTTGGAAATGCTTTTTAACCAATCCAACCTTGGTTTGAGAGGAATTGTTTTAATATGAGAAATAGAATTTTTAAATTATTAAATTTATTTAGAAAAACAGAAGCGAATTTAGTAAAGGATAAATATATAATGGTAAAAATAAAATACAAACATCTTTGTGAGCATAAACGAAAAAATTATTATAATGAAGCTGTTAATTCTATTAAAGAGGTAAGTAATACGAAAGAATTTTGGCTGCAAATAAATAAATTTAAAAAACGAAACCTTAAGTGTGGGGGAAATATACTAATTGTGGGAGAAATATTTTCAACAATTGTGTAACCCAGCCCGTGTTTTTTTTTTTTTTTTTTTTTTGAACGGCGGGCCAATGTAACTGCGACCTTTATCCGTCCCCTATTGTGCTATGCCCCCTGGGTGCCGCAGGCTTGCCCACAGCACCCGAACAGAGAATGGTGTGTGAGAAGAAAATTGAGGGTGAGTGAGGAAAAGACAGCGGGTATGTTGTTGAAGGGGCGGTTGCATGAGGAAAGGCCGCCTCGTTTTGAGATGAGTGGAAGAAGGGTGAATGTGGTAAAGGAATACAAGTATTTGGGTGTGTGATTAACCCCAGGACTCAGGATGGGTGTTCATGTGGAGAGAATGTGTGTGGGGGTGGAGAGAAAGTGGGAGAAGTTGAGGAGGTTGGCTGGGAAGGACTGGGGCTGTGGGTTTAGAGGGATGCGATTGGTGTACAAGAGCGTAGTAGAGTCGGTGTGGTCTTTTGGTGCGTGTTTCGTTTGGCCTAGGTTGTTGAGCGCAGATAGGAAGCGGTTGGATCAGTGTCATAGGCGTGTCCTTTTATCGTTGGTTAAGGGTTATAGGACGGTTCCGACATGTGTGTTGCCAGTTATGGTGGGAGTACTGCCGGTAATTTATAAAATGGAGGAGGTGGAGAAGAATTATTTAGCTCGTCGGGGGGGGGGGATGTGTATATAGGAGACAGAGAGGTGGACTGCAAAGAAATTGAGATGGAAGGCATGGAGCTAGGATTCGGGAGGACATCCTTGGAAGATGGCAGGAAGAGTGGAGAGTTGGCACAAAAGGAAGACCGGTTGTGGACTTCATTCCGGATGTGTGTAAGAGAGTTCGGGAGAAATGGTGGACAGTTGACCATTACCCGGTTCAGGTGATGAAGGAGCATGGTGCCGGTCTCTGACAACGGACAGCCGAAGCGCCTTATTCAAATTAAAAATTTTTAAGATAAATTCTACTGTTAGAGTCATATTGAGAAAAATATTATGGATATTTTTCAAATCTACAATTAGGTTTGTGTGGACAAGGGCTCATATAGGTATTTTAGGAAATGAAAGGGCGGATTACTATGCCAAGAAGGCAACTGCAATAGGAGAAGAAATAGACATTAAAGTGCCGTTCGGAAACGTTTTTTCCCAGATAAAAACAGATTGTATTAAACTATGGCAGAGAACGTATTGTGAAGGTGAAAATTTTTTTTATAAATCTGTAAACCCTACCTTAAATAAGAAACCATGGTTCCACTGTGCAACAGTATCCAAACGATTTTGCCGCATTCATATGCCGCTTAAGAGTTAACCACGGAATTTGTAAAGAGTATCTGCATACGAATGGTGTGAAAAATTGCCCCGTTGTGTAATGAGAACGAAAGTTTAGAGCATTAATTATGGCATGGCCCAAATATAACGCTATTAGAGAAATTTTATTTAAAAACATAACTACAAAAATTACAAACCCTTTTAACTATAAAACACTTCTTGCGGAAGCCAATTTGAAGTATATAGTGAAATTGTTGAATACATTAATGAAATAAAAATAAAAATTTAGTTTGTGAAGTATACATCAAGAAAAAATTAAGAGGTTCATTTTTAATTTAGGTCTGGGTTCAAGGGATGCGAGGAATTAGTACTCCACCCCACAGTGTGCATGTGAATATGAATGTTAGTTTAGTTTTACAATATATATCTATATATATATATATTTTTTTTTGTTTTTTATATTTTATATCCTCATATTTTATTCCAATTGTATGAATAATATTAGCCAACAAACCAAACAACATCATTAACATAAAATTCACTACACAAAATTAAATGTCAAAAAAATTGTAGAAAACTAGACAAGTAATCGAATATAAGTTGTGGTGGTTGGTTCCGCAGAGGAGCTGGAAAGCATCAGAGACATTTTCCGTGGTAGCCTGCTTCATTTTGTGGTCATCGACCGGTTTCGGGCGTTCGCCCATCTTCAGGATGCGTTTTTCAGACAATGTGACAACACAGACTCGAGAGTAACTTAGTTTCACACTCCATTTATTTATTTACACATTTATTATATTACTTTTTAAGATGATTATCATTTTTACTTTTTCCAACTGCTATTAGAGGAAGTATTGCGAAAGTGCCAAATTTTCGAAATAGGGTTTTCACCGGAAATACACGTTTTGAGATCGCCCGAATCCAAAAAAGTGGTTTTTAGGATATATATGTATGTATGAATGTATATATATGTGTGTGTGTGTGTGTGTGTGAAAAGAATGTTCATCTGGTGTAGCAAATGTAAAGGTTTCAAGCGTTTCTACTTGCTAGATTACTGATTTGATTTATTCGTTCAGTCGGAACGAAATAATTTGAATCAAGTCCGGTTTCGAGTCTAGTCAGTCCCATTGGAATCAGCCAGTGAGAGTGACCATATTAGTATCAGTTCAGAAATTCACGGCTGCTTTTATTTAATCACTTCAACTGTATCTTGATGACCACCATTAAAGAAATATAATTATGTTGTTAATGATTTTTTATTGTTAAATTATAATAGTTGTGGTTGGATCCGCAGAGCTGGAAAGAATAAGAGATATTTTCCGATATTTTGTACAATCCAAACTGATTTTGCTCTGTGCAAGTCTATGTTATCACACTGTTTCATTAACTTCCGAAACCTGTCGATGACCACAAAATGAAGCTGGCTATCTTGAAAAATATCTCTGATAAATTATAATAATTGATATTAAGTTTATATTCTATGGAAATAATTTTTGACACTATTGCTCAATTTCTTATTTCGAAACTATTTATTTATTATATATAACTAACCGTTTATTACTCTGTTATTCAATTATGGAATTATTGATAGCGTACTAAAACTCTACTGGGAACTCACTTCCAGTCCCACCATCTGTAGTATTTACCAGGTTTGTTATTATTATGGTTAGAGGTTATAAAGTTAGAATCCTGCTACTGGTAGTGGGCAAAACGGGTCCGCTTTAGGATTTATAGTATTTGAATCAGTCCCAAGATCAGAATCGATTCCAGAAACTCGTTCAACCGTTCCTTCAATAAGTTTTAACTTTTGGTGTTAAATGACCTTTACATTCGTTCAAATGTCCCTAACCTATTAAATGTTTAAACTCCCAATTAACTAAATTAGTTAGCAATGCATTTCTTATTCATATTAAAAACAGTAAACTGTAATTAGTGTATTGGAATCAGTTGATCGGATTCCAGAGGTAATGGAGTTAAGATGTCTTGAAGAGGGACTTGCTATGAAGAATAGGCGGAAGTTAGTTTAGAGATTTTTAGAGATTTATTACTTGAAATACGAACACTGAATTTACAAAATAGACTATATTTTAACAATAATTTAAATGTGTGTATTGGTAACTACAATTAATATGAAATGATAGAAATAATTAAATAATTTAAAGAGATAAAACTACAAATAATTTAAAATGATTTAAGTAGATAAAAGTAAGATGCACAACTATGAAATGTTTGATTGAATGATAATAAATGTATGTTTAAATAGGGACACGCTCGCGAAACTGCTGCTGAACTGATCGTTGAAGCTGTAATGCTCGTTGAAACTATATTGATATAATGATCCCCCCTTCAGTGGGGCGAAGTTTATATTAGTATTACTCACACATTGACAGGTTTGTAAGTAGTACTCACACTAAGACATCTCTCGCAGTGTGCTGACCTTGGCCAGGTCGGTGACCAGTGTGATTTAGGTCAGTGGCCAGATTTGGTTGCCCATCGGTGATTTTCAAAGACTGGTAGCCTTGAGTGTTTGTTGGCCCTTGTATGAAGGAATATCGGCCAGGTGGCTTCTGTACAATAATGATCCTTTTAGCGGTGCTTCTCTTTGACCGTGTGTATTTACCCCTGTTTAAAAAGGCTTTTGTTTGGCGCGGCTCTTGTCTTGAAGACAGCGGCTGGCTGGGGCCACTAGTTATAAATTATCCTTTCTTCTTGTTATCTTTTGTGAAGATAGCGGCTGGCTGGAGCCACTTGACATTGATATGACATTATATTAGCAACAACATATTTTTAATATTTTAGACTCTTAATATCAAATACAGATTGGCAAAAATTCATTAAATTAAACTCTAGAGAAAAAAAATTGAACAATAAATAAAATGTAGAAAACAAGATAAGTAATGAAATATCTTTTTTAAAAATAGCGCCAAACATAAAATTCATCTTACTCTGCTTAACCAGCCTCTCCCCCCACCTTCCTCACACACGTCAGTCCCATAATCTTCCATAAAATATAACTTCATGTGTTTCGTCATTCATTTAATATAATTTTTTAATATTATTTTTCTAATTAACTAAATCTTATACAACGTTTAAAAATAAAATATATTATTGAGAGCGATCTGATGTTAGAAAAGTAAAGCTGGATCTTATACAGACTGTCCCAACATTCATATTGTACTTATAGACGGACTGACTTTGGAGCCAGTTCGTGGAGTCGGTTCCACTTGCTTTTGGCTAGATTCAGTGATTTGATTTATTCGTACACTCCGGAACCAATTATTAATCCAAATCAACTCCGGTTTCGGTCCAGTCGGTTCAAGGGATTCAGCCAATGAGAGTGCCCAGATTGGGGTCAGATCCATATACTGGTTCCAGGTTCACTGCTGCCAGAAACTGGATCCATCTTTACTTTTCTAACATCAGATTGCTCTTTTTGTTATAAATTTTATTTTGTAAACTAGATGACCTCCGTTTATTATTATTATTGTTATTATTGTTATTATTATTATTGTTAAGGTTCGTGGCTGTAAAATATTAAGTTAGAATCCTGTCACTGGTTCTTTCAACAAGGCCACAACTCAGTTTAATACTTAATTTTCTTGTTATACCTACTTTAATTTAATTTTAAATACAAATTTTCATTTAATTTTGTTGGAACCAGTTTGTTTAAAAATAGGAATTTGAATCAACAGTGAACCGACTCTGCTTGAACAGTCCCAACACTACCTGCCACTTGTTATGTCAACATGGCTAAAACTCAGTTTAATACTAATTTTTCGTGAAATATCCCATTATTAAAAATTTGCATTTAATTTTCTTGAAACGACTTTATTTAAAAATAGGGATTCCAATCATTTCGTTCCACCACCGGATTCGTTCGAATAAACCGAATCCGCTTGTACAGACTCATCACTGATTATTGGACAGTCGCTTCTAAGACATGAAGACGTGCACTGTTACGATAGGTAACCAGCATTATTAAAAACATTGCATGTGAACGGTTGCGCATTATATTTGAATGAATAAAAGTAATTAATAATAATAATAAATACAAATGAAATAAACGCCAATGTGGTCCATCTGCGATTGGCTCGCCACTGTGTGGAGCCACTGCTGCTTATTACACTAAAACAAAAATTTCCAGTTTCAAAAAAATTGTCACTTATAATTTATATAGACATCAAATTTATATAAAACTCTTTACACAAAAAAAACGGTATTTGAAGGTTTTCTATGGTCACGCTCCACTCGAAAGTGTTTTTATTACGGCTTAGGTAATTCTCGCCATCTAATATTGTCATTAAACATTCCAAGTTTGAAGTAAGTTTGTCAATTACAATATGTAAATAGCAATAAGAAAAAGTGTGTGAGTTTTCACATTAATTTTTTTACTAAATTAAATCATGTATGCCATTTGACCCGGATTCGAAGCTATGAAGGAATTTCTTATTTTTTTTATGACACTGTGAATCTATACCATAGAACCGTACAACACTTGTATATTCTACCACAGCCCTGAAAGAGATCTCTGGCCATGATCTTGGTAATGATTGAAAAAAAATGAATGTGAATAGCCACACGACTTCGTCACCCTTATATTTCTTATTAATGTCTAAAACCCTCGGTGTTTTTATGGAGAAAACCAAGCTGAAAAAACTGAAAAAGCTTTAACGAATTTCTAATTTTTTTTCTTTTCAGTAACGCAAAATTATTTATAATTTGATTAAAAAGTTCACGAGAGAAAAATAAATATGCAATAACATTTACAGAATACAATATAATATTATAGAACAATTAACCTAATGGCTATATTATCACATTCTAAAAAACAAACTATCATTGCGTAATTAATTTCTGATTACTTTAACTTATAAACTTATCTTATCAGGAACTTTTTTTAAATATTTAAGTAGCATGTTACTGAGTAATTACCTTTATCTTGTAGTGTACATAGCACGTTCTCTTAATGTGGTTAAGCGAAGATCTCGTATATTACGCGAACAACTTGTATAATACGTTATAGAATCACACGTGTTACGTAAGAATTGTGAAAAGCGACATAAAGTTTTAACATGCATTTCCATTTGCCGACTCAGTTTAGTTTTAAAACATGTCTATAAAATAAACTGCACGGTAGATAGCGTGCCATTCAAAAGAAACGGAATATGGGCCTGTTATGAGTGTGATATTTATAAATATGGCGAGCCAATTCTGTTGATTTAACCAAACAAGATTAGGTATTGATTTAAACATATCCGACGAATAGGAGTGTTTCAATCCTCGATCTTCCATTTGTATCATATAGGAAGGAAAATGACGGGAGATCATGTTTTTGAGTGCCCTGCCCTCGAGCGACAAGTTGATTCAGAATGCTACATCTCGAGGGCAAACGCATGTTGAACTACTCGAGAAAAGTTCCAGAAATACCTGCAATCGCAGGAAAAAATCTGGTGTGGAACAATCATACGACTTTCTCTTACTCTGACTTATATACAATTATATATAAAATAACAAATTTTCTTGGAATTTCAAATTTTGCTCATTATAGCATAACATAAAATATACAGTTGGTGGGGGAACAAGTACCATCCTTTCTACCAGCAAAGGGAGATAAAGAACAATTAAATTGCAGAGAGCCAATAATGAACAAATACATTTGAATTTTAAAGTTCCTCAGGACACCTACATACATTTTTGACTGAAAAATGTTTCAAATAAAAGTGATATTTCTATCTGTGCAGCAATCATTCCAAATTTGAAGAAAATCGTTATAACCGTTTTCGAGAAAATTTTAAAAAACTCAGAAACCTATACTATAAAATCGCACTTTCGGGCAACCGATTTTCTTCAAATTTCAAATTGTGTCATTGCTTCTAATGTATATTAATATTATGTAGTTGGTAAAACCATATATTATACTGAAGTGGTACATTAGAGGAAAGAATAACGCTACTGTTCCCCCCCCCAGGACCCCCAAAATACAATTTTTCCAGGAAAATGTTCTAAATAAAAGTGTTTCACTTTAAGAAAACTTACAACACAACTTCAGTACTATTGTTGATGTTAACTACTAGAGATGGTTTCAATATAACATTCATGCATCAGGTACTCTTTCAAACAATACATTGTTGACAGCTATGTCAAACTGGAAGCTATAGAATCGCTTATTTAAGGTCAAATCAAAAGGAAGTCTGCGGGCTGAAAATTACAAGGGATTAATGGACTTTCTACAAGTGATGTTATTCTAGGTAGTCCAGGAATATGGTGCAGGACTATCAAGTTGCCATGGCAATTGTTTCAAGATTTGGTACACCTGATATATTCCTTATTTTTTCACGTGCAATCCCAAATGGAGTGAAATTATATCACATATATAATTAAATGCTTATAAAAAGTTGAAAACAGGCCTGATTTAATCACCAGAGTATTCTACTTAAAATTAAGAACACTTCTAGATGATCTTCATCGGGACCATGTATTTGGTGTAGTTAAAGCTTTCGTTGATGTAATCGAATTCCCAAAAAAAAAAAGGGCTTCCACATGCTCACATCCTGTTGATTCTTAAAGAAGAGGATAATATACGTGCAATTCAAGATGTCGACTCATTAGTGCCAGCTGAAATTCCTGTTAAAACAGAAAATCCAAATCTCGAACACGCCATTGTTCGCCAATTTATGATTCATAGCCCTTGCGGAATTTTTAATGTCCACGGTCCATGCAGTAAGGATTGTCCAAAATGGGAAATGCAGTGAGGATTATCCAAAAGAATTTCGAGAAGAATCCAGTCTAAACAAAAATGGATATCCTTTGTATATGAGAACAAGAAATGGTAAAACCGTAACAGTTGGCAAGGTGGATTCTTGAACAGTGCTGCTGTAAAAAGGTTTTCAAGTATTAATACACTTCAGTAGGACAATCCAATAAGTAAAGTAATATATTTCAGGCGGGCTTAACGTCCAGCTACCTACCAAATTAGGTGTCGTGGACGGGGGCGGAAACACTTACTTTACTACAAACATTTTTTAAACGAATATAAAATTTAGCAGTTGTACGCTGGACTCGATCTGGGGACCTTCCAGTTACAAGTCCATGCTCATAATCACTACACCATTCAATTATTCCCAATACATTCAGTTATTCAATTACATAACATATTTGATGTTACAGTTACAGTTACAGTGCAGCAGTTTGCGTTTAGTAATCAAGATGTAATAGTTTAAAGATTAAAAAAAAACTCATATTTATTTTCAACTCATAAATGTATGTCCAATTGCCACTTATCGCTTACTGCTATTGTTTTTTAGCACTAGAGAATTTTCTTTCTATTCTAAAACTCAAAAAAAAAAAAGGTTAAATTAGAAATACAGTTAAGTGGGAGGACACGACATGCACAAACGCATACTTAAGAAAAAAATACTGTTAGGAAATGGGAACCCTCCATTAGCATATTTTCTATCGACATTTTTTTTAGCCTTAAAGATAAAGAAAACATTTTTCTGTATTAATAAGTTTCAACCACTTAAATTTATATCACTTAGTGCGATTCATTTCTATCACTGCGGTTGGCATTTCAGTGGCTGGGATATTATGTTAAATAATCTTATAAAACCAAAATGGATGCATACATCGTTGGCTCGCCAAATATTTGCCTCATATTCTTGTAAGTTTATAGAAATATTGCTTTAACTAATATACAATTTTTATTTTGGTTTTTCAATACAAAAAGATTATTAAAAAAAAAGAAGATCTAGTGTGATGTGTGAAACATTCACACGACTTTCTCTTACCATAAACTTATTATTTGAAATGTAAGATCACAGATTGCGCAGAAAACCCTTCAGAAGCCATATTTACGCAAAACTGTTTCAAATAAAACCCAGGTTGACATGGAATAATTCTAAGAAAGAGGATTATAGAAATAATGTGAAAAAAAGTTAGCAATTTATGAAAATGTAGTCTTATATTTAGGAAATTTAAATTTAGTAAAGGAAATAGTAAGAGATAGTGCTAGAGTCATGCAGTCTTTTGGAAATGCTTTTTAACCAATCCAACCTTGGTTTGAGAGGAATTGTTTTAATATGAGAAATAGAATTTTTAAATTATTAAATTTATTTAGAAAAACAGAAGCGAATTTAGTAAAGGATAAATATATAATGGTAAAAATAAAATACAAACATCTTTGTGAGCATAAACGAAAAAATTATTATAATGAAGCTGTTAATTCTATTAAAGAGGTAAGTAATACGAAAGAATTTTGGCTGCAAATAAATAAATTTAAAAAACGAAACCTTAAGTGTGGGGGAAATATACTAATTGTGGGAGAAATATTTTCAACAATTGTGTAACCCAGCCCGTGTTTTTTTTTGTTTTTATTTTTTGTTTGAAGCGGCTGGGCCATGTAACTTGTGCGACCTTTAATCCGTCTATTGTGCTAATGCCCCTGGGTGCCGCAGGCTTGCCCACAGCACCCGAACAGAGAATGGTGTGTGAGAAGAAAATTGAGGGTGAGTGAGGAAAAGACAGCGGGTATGTTGTTGAAGGGGCGGTTGCATGAGGAAAGGCCGCCTCGTTTTGAGATGAGTGGAAGAAGGGTGAATGTGGTAAAGGAATACAAGTATTTGGGTGTGTGATTAACCCCAGGACTCAGGATGGGTGTTCATGTGGAGAGAATGTGTGTGGGGGTGGAGAGAAAGTGGGAGAAGTTGAGGAGGTTGGCTGGGAAGGACTGGGGCTGTGGGTTTAGAGGGATGCGATTGGTGTACAAGAGCGTAGTAGAGTCGGTGTGGTCTTTTGGTGCGTGTTTCGTTTGGCCTAGGTTGTTGAGCGCAGATAGGAAGCGGTTGGATCAGTGTCAGAGGCGTGTCCTTTTATCGTTGGTTAAGGGTTATAGGACGGTTCCGACATGTGTGTTGCCAGTTATGGTGGGAGTACTGCCGGTAATTTATAAAATGGAGGAGGTGGAGAAGAATTATTTAGCTCGTCGGGGGGGGGGGATGTGTATATAGGAGACAGAGAGGTGGACTGCAAAGAAATTGAGATGGAAGGCATGGAGCTAGGATTCGGGAGGACATCCTTGGAAGATGGCAGGAAGAGTGGAGAGTTGGCACAAAAGGAAGACCGGTTGTGGACTTCATTCCGGATGTGTGTAAGAGAGTTCGGGAGAAATGGTGGACAGTTGACCATTACCCGGTTCAGGTGATGAAGGAGCATGGTGCCGGTCTCTGACAACGGACAGCCGAAGCGCCTTATTCAAATTAAAAATTTTTAAGATAAATTCTACTGTTAGAGTCATATTGAGAAAAATATTATGGATATTTTTCAAATCTACAATTAGGTTTGTGTGGACAAGGACTCATATAGGTATTTTAGGAAATGAAAGGGCGGATTACTATGCCAAGAAGGCAACTGCAATAGGAGAAGAAATAGACATTAAAGTGCCGTTCGGAAACGTTTTTTCCCAGATAAAAACAGATTGTATTAAACTATGGCAGAGAACGTATTGTGAAGGTGAAATTTTTTTTTATAAATCTGTAAACCCTACCTTAAATAAGAAACCATGGTTCCACTGTGCAACAGTATCCAAACGATTTTGCCGCATTCATATGCCGCTTAAGAGTTAACCACGGAATTTGTAAAGAGTATCTGCATACGAATGGTGTGAAAAATTGCCCCGTTGTGTAATGAGAACGAAAGTTTAGAGCATTAATTATGGCATGGCCCAAATATAACGCTATTAGAGAAATTTTATTTAAAAACATAACTACAAAAATTACAAACCCTTTTAACTATAAAACACTTCTTGCGGAAGCCAATTTGAAGTATATAGTGAAATTGTTGAATACATTAATGAAATAAAAATAAAAATTTAGTTTGTGAAGTATACATCAAGAAAAAATTAAGAGGTTCATTTTTAATTTAGGTCTGGGTTCAAGGGATGCGAGGAATTAGTACTCCACCCCACAGTGTGCATGTGAATATGAATGTTAGTTTAGTTTTACAATATATATCTATCTATATATCCTCATATTTTATTCCAATTGTATGAATAATATTAGCCAACAAACCAAACAACATCATTAACATAAAATTCACTACACAAAATTAAATGTCAAAAAAATTGTAGAAAACTAGACAAGTAATCGAATATAAGTTGTGGTGGTTGGTTCCGCAGAGGAGCTGGAAAGCATCAGAGACATTTTCCGTGGTAGCCTGCTTCATTTTGTGGTCATCGACCGGTTTCGGGCGTTCGCCCATCTTCAGGATGCGTTTTTCAGACAATGTGACAACACAGACTCGAGAGTAACTTAGTTTCACACTCCATTTATTTATTTACACATTTATTATATTACTTTTTAAGATGATTATCATTTTTACTTTTTCCAACTGCTATTAGAGGAAGTATTGCGAAAGTGCCAAATTTTCGAAATAGGGTTTTCACCGGAAATACACGTTTTGAGATCGCCCGAATCCAAAAAAGTGGTTTTTAGGATATATATGTATGTATGAATGTATATATATGTGTGTGTGTGTGTGTGTGTGAAAAGAATGTTCATCTGGTGTAGCAAATGTAAAGGTTTCAAGCGTTTCTACTTGCTAGATTACTGATTTGATTTATTCGTTCAGTCGGAACGAAATAATTTGAATCAAGTCCGGTTTCGAGTCTAGTCAGTCCCATTGGAATCAGCCAGTGAGAGTGACCATATTAGTATCAGTTCAGAAATTCACGGCTGCTTTTATTTAATCACTTCAACTGTATCTTGATGACCACCATTAAAGAAATATAATTATGTTGTTAATGATTTTTTATTGTTAAATTATAATAGTTGTGGTTGGATCCGCAGAGCTGGAAAGAATAAGAGATATTTTCCGATATTTTGTACAATCCAAACTGATTTTGCTCTGTGCAAGTCTATGTTATCACACTGTTTCATTAACT
>JAAEAF010010478.1:0-21569 GCA_011037195.1 Triatoma infestans
TTTGAACTAGTTTTCCGGAATATTTAGTTGGTTCTGGAGGACCTATGAGTTAAGCTTAAATTTATCTATCGTTAAAAGTTTTGTTAAGGGGATGGTGGCAGAGAGCGCTACCATACAGTGTAGTCCAATTCATGTAAACACATATTAATCCCTACGATCTCAATACATACGTAATACCAATTCAACTAAACATTAGTAAACATTTTTAGTTAATTTGTGACTAAAAGATCGAAGATCTAATCCCAAGTGCAAGCAATAGTTTTATGAAGTTCCCAAACAGTTACAGTTAGAATGAAAAGCAAACGACACACATGATCCAACAATTTAATGAAAAATGACAGAAAACAATTTTCTGACATTTCCACCTTCTCGTCACATTAATCATTACAAACAGCATATTACAAAAAAAAAAAAAAACTTTCGAAAGTGTACATCCAAAACTATAGGAGTATTTCTTTACTTACTTTTATATCGTACCGTGAAGAGTTCGCCTCCAGCCGGTTGTTCTCTCCATAGCCTACTGTCATTCCCTAGTATCCATCACTTTCCTCCTCCCTTGGTCAAGTCCGGTCAGCTCTTCTTCATCTCTCCACAGAAGGACGTAATTCCAAACTTAAGTAGGCCATCCATCTGCCTTGGATCATCCGGCGAACATTTCCAACTTTCTTTTCATTGTTTGTTTTAATTTAAGGCGCGTCAACATCTATGGTCGTTGGCGCCCGGACCCTTCTCAGTGCACTGCCGGCCTCCGGACAGTATTCTCTCGTTACAGACAACACAGTCCATCACCGGAGAGTGAGCTGTAGAGGTTCCTAGGAAGAAAAATTCTAAGGGTAGCACAGCTGGACTCGAACCTGGGTCCTCCGCGTGGGAATTCAGTGCGTTAACCACTGAGCTAATCCCTTCACTCATTGGTTTTTGGTTAATTATTTTTGTTTTATGCCAATTTCTTTCAAGTATATCTTCATTTCTTATTTACTAAACCTTTTGTTTCCCACCAATACTCCTACAATACTCCATTTCAACAGCTTTTATTTTAGACATTTCAATTTTTAGAGTTTATTTCAGAACAATATAAGTGAATACTTTTTATAGTAGTGCCGATGCTCATTTATGTTCTAACAATAATTCAAGTATACGTTTACCAACATTGTGAAGTGTGGCCAAACTAAAAACAAAATGAATTTTCTGTAACGTTTCAATAATTGTATTATCTTTATCATTGCTAAAAATTATTTACAATGTATTGTAGGTAGAGACTGTTACACAATATGTACACTACACACTACATACTCTGGACATAACTTACAATCGCTGTAGTCATCCAGCGATCAATAACCGAAAACACCTATATAATGAAACTATATTGTTGATAAAGAATCTATCTTATTTAATTAAAAAAGTAAAATTTACTGTGGGTTAAAAAAAAAAAAAATACAACACACAAAGAAGTAAGGAAAAGTTAGAAATGCTTCAGATAATGTTTAGAAATACAATAGACACACCACGTCACAACCAGAATAAACCCCCTCTCTTATTTTTAATTACTTTTTACCAGATACAAACAAAATTTATATTCCAGGAAAGTAGATCAAAACATGTTTTCTTTTTTGTTGTAAATATTCTGAAAGAGAAGATTATATTTTCCAAAACTGTGTTTTCTGCTTTCAAGTTAAAGATTCATTGTCGAATTATCTTTATAAACACATTTTTTAGAGAAATAAAATTACTTTACATTATGTTTGTTTCTTGCTTGTTAGATCGGCAAATTTTCTTCCCGTCCTCATAACCCATTTCAACTACTTCATTTCTATTTTCTAGTTAGGAGAACCTTGTCGGGAGGCGCATAGATTTCAGGCATGGGTCACTTTCTGGGTGGCTGACGGTTCGAGCGGATATTACGGTTGTGTGCGGGCGTCAGGTTTTTAGGTTAGCATAGGTTGTGGTCGGGTTGTACATAAGTTTCGGGAAGCTCAGAAAGGAGATAGGGTAGAGTGCCTTTATGCGTCCCTGTCCATGCTAATCCTCAGGTCAAGGTATGCCAGGGAACCTCTCCTGCTGTGGGCGGGTAAGGTAGCTAAAGGGCCTCTGACGCCTTTAGGCCAGTTGTAAAACCCCACGGGTCTCCCACTCCCACTAACCATCCTACTTCATCTCCATGTACCCCTCTTTAACCCTACCTAAGCCGAGACTGGAACTCGTGTCGAGGCCGAATTCCTACATATTATTAATACATATGTGCGAGCATAAATTTTAGGCATAGCTTATACTTTGGGCAGCCGTCATGTTTTTGTGTTTTTCTGAGACCTATGCCCAAAATCTATTGGCACCGTAATAGAAACCTATGCGCGCTCTATTCAAAACCTAAAAACAGAGCTCTCCTGGTAACGAATTTCGAGGGACCTGCAATATGAAATCGATACGATTTAGTCATTTCATGGCGGAAGCGTGCTATAATTTTCCTTGGTTATCAGTTATCACATTGTATCATTTTTTTTTAACACCGCTTATAATTTAATTTCAGTCTAGTGACTTTTTATTTGTATCTTTGCATCCTTTTTATTATTGGCATTCAACTATTTAGTTTGCACCAAGACATTAAATAGCATCAGACATAATTTTTAAAATAGCTGCATATGTTTCAATGTCAAATGGGCCTATTTCTAGCAAAAGGCACCTGCTGATGTCCGCGAAGTCAGTTTTCCTTTATGGGGGTAAATTATGGGCTCCAAGAGTGTTACACATCCCAAAGGTGAGTACGGTCGTAAAACCTGAAAACACTATTCAGTAAAAATGCATCTCCGGTTCATTAATTTTCTTGAAACCCAGAATTTTAGCAATCTATTTATTTCTAATTGATTTTGTTTAGATGATAGAATTTTTGTAATCAAATAAGATAGCACTTTAGTAGAAAATATGGAACCTCATCTGTTACCAAAAGCCACCTTAAATGACTGTGCCTGGAAAAATGTATTAAATAAGAGATGTAGCTCATTATATGTGTGGTTCACTTACTTAGAGGAGCGTAAGTATTTTAAAGTAAAATTAAATTTTAATAATCGTATATAACTGTACAAAGTAAACATTGTATTCTCTCGCTATTACTACCACAAAACAACTATTCTGTTTCTCTCGTGTTAGTGTGTGTGGGTTCTATCTCTCGCTCGCACGCACTTTGAACTTATGATGTTTTTACTTCGTAACAAAGAGTAATTATAAAACAAGCAGTTACTTGCTCGGCCGCTCTGTCAGTGCGCATATTACTAGTAAACGCAATTTTACTTTTGGTGTGGCCATACCTCGAACATTGTTCGACATTTTTTTTGTACGCCTGTGTGTAACCAACCCTTTAAACCATTGTGGAACTTGCAGTACCACCATCCTCTTTAAACTTTCTACGTCAGAATACCATCATCATCATCATCAAGACGAGCAACGTTATCTTCTATTAACCATCATCTCTACCAGGCGGAGGTACTGAGTATGGAAGACACCGGCACAGCTCCAGCGACATCATTCTTCTACTCAGTTCAGGCGAGAGAGAAACATAATCTAAAATCACTAGTAAACGCAAACATTATTTATCTATCTTATACCATTTGTAAGTGTGTTCATCTTCTCTTTATTTTTATACGAAATACAGTCCACTTTAAAAATAATCAGTGTATCTTTAGACATTTATTTTATTGACGGCACAATAATCGTAGAGGATCAACAATCTGCCTGTTGGCCGTTCCACTTAGTTTAAAGGAAATAGTTGGAGCTGTTTTGGAGAAAATAGCAGGAAATGGAATAATGCTTCTCAATATAAACGCACTTCCGGTCATCCGATTGTCTTCAAACTTGGATTTTCCCCAAAATATTTAATTCTAATTAATATTATTTAGATTATAGAATTGTGAAGGGAACTGAAATAGCACTTTAGCGAAAAACCTACCCCTGACTCTCTCCCAAAAATACTGTTAAATAAATTTCCCGGAGAAATGTTTTAAATAAAAGTTGTAGCGCTTAGTATATTATGTATTGATAAACATATTTAAAGAAAAGATTGGAGCCATTGTTGAGAAAATTGTAAAAAAGTGAAAATACTATTAGTAATAAATAAACTTTCGGTTGAAGGAATTTTGTCAAGATAATTTAGTGACAAAATTTAGTGAGATATTTTTTGTTTTTGAGCTATGCTGTGTACACATCATACACAGACCATTTTCTAAAAACCACTTTTTTGCACTCAAGGAACCTCAAAACATATTGTCGCATATTTCTACGCGAATTGATAACAGAGGGGACAATTAGTTGTGGGTGTCCCCTTACGGTGTTTGAGATCTGACTAGTCACACGGTTGAGCCAATCGTATTTTCTATATTATTCTATTTATATGAAGATTCAAGCTATTTTTTATTCGTTTTATACTATATTACAATTGGTGTCTTGCACAATATTGCATTGATTATAGGATCATGTTGTCAAACCTGTTGAGGTGATCTAGTAAGCAGCGCCGTCTGCATTTATCGTTGGGTCTAGTTCAACGAGTCAGTTCCAAGTTTGCTTTTGTATTAGGTACTAGTCGTTCTTTGTACTAGGTACAGCACATGGGTTCCAAAACCGGAACTCGACTATTTTTGCTGCTCCAAGCTACTAATTCATCCAATTGAATCTCATTTTATTCAAGACATCTCGTCATAAGCACTTTCAAGAGGGATTATTACGATCTTCTTAATTAATTCTTTATCCTTGGGACTCCAAGACTGGTGGTAAGAACAGTTATTTGGTCCTTTTCCATCCTAATTTCCTGCGATTATTATTATTATTATTATTGCCAATATCTACTTTAGCATTCTTGCTTCACTAGCTGAGGACTTGGCAACCTTAACGAAGCATTTTACAATATATTGCTGTAATCATCAACTAAATTGGAACGATTTAATTTTCATCACTGACCATTTCGGGCACATTGCAATTTATTATTTAGTACCTATATTAAATTCTAGAACTCATTTAAGGAACTAGTACCAGTCGAATCTGATAGCTGTAATAAACAGCTTTTTACTCATCTGTGTGGCCAGTCAGATATAGCAACCTTACTTCATTTCTAGTGCACTGTGGATCTTCACATCCAGGTATTTCTTTTGGTTGAGTAATCCTTATTTGCATGTGCTACATTAACTTCTGCAAACACCTATTTTAAGGGTGTAGAATTTTATCATGTGATACTTAATTGGAGTTGTTTAATTTATTACAAGACATTATTGCATTTTTACATATATTATTTGTTTTAGTGATTCATAAAGGTATATTTTCTTTTTTTAACATTGCTCTATCCTTTCTTTAGAGCTGGTCCTCCGTTGAATAAAAGCTGGTTTGCAGGGCTCGTTCTTGCATCCATAGCTTCAGACGCCAGTACCTAGGACCTGCATGTGAGCTACATCATTATCCAGGCCATTATCAGTGCGTAGCGCAACAACGTTGCCCGCTGAAGACTAGGAATCGAATTATCACTGTAATCTTTTATGTGTAGTGACGGAAATAAATGCAAGGTTCAATAGAAAACTTCAGAACTAATTCTTATTACCCCGTCCACCTGAATCACAATCGTTTGCAAGTGGAATACTTCCCAGTAAATATTCCACACGTATATTTCCGGTGAAAACCTGATATCGAAAATTTGACACGATTACAATACTTCCTCTTACTAGCAGTAAGAGAAAGTAAAATTAGGGTGAACTTTAGGTTCAGGTATTTCTGCTAATCTCATCTATTTGTTTCAATCTATACTTATTATTAACTTTTTTGGGATTAAATTCTAAATTCTAGTTGTTTGTTCGGAATAAATGTAATGATCAAGTTTATATATGTATTTTTGGGATTAAATTCTAAATTCTAGTTGTTTGTTCGGAATAAATGTAATGATCAAGTTTATATATGTATTTTTGTTTATACGTGGCTTCCGACCGAGCAGATATCGAGATATAGCGGGCCATTTATTATCTACGTAATTTATAAAATTGGAATATATAATTTATTTTCGAAGCAGATTTTTTTTTTGTTAAATTTCTAACTGTGCGTAAATATAAATTTTGAGTAAATTATATAGCAGCAATGATGTTAAAAGTTAAGCAATATTTTCCAATAATATCCCAATTATATTTTAATATAATAAAGAAAGCCTGGGGGTGGTTAGATTTTTTATTAAATCAAACACTGGTGAGCAGTCAATGAAAAAAGAAAAGGTAATTTAGTTATAGCAGAATAACAATATTAATTCAGGGCAATAAAAAAAAAAAATGAATGAAATTAATGGGATCCGTTAATTAAATCGTGGACAGTTCGAGGAAATAACTGGAAATTATTATTGCCGATGAGATATTTTTTTATTTTTTTTTGCAAGTCAGTTCATGCAAACGTTAAGAATGTCGGCGAAAAATGAGTGCCATTTATTAAAAAAATAGAAATAAAATGAAAATAGAAACATACCTGTCACTTCCATCCCTCTTACGTACAATGTGTTTTCACTTTTTATAAGGTCACGTAATGAAAATTACTTCACATGTATATGTTTTATGGAATGGCATTTTAAATATTTGTTATGTGTTGGCGTTCAATTTAGTATACTTAAATCTATATAACAAAAAAATAAACTATTAACTAAAAATAAATATTACAAAAATGAAAATATTTAATCCATTTTTAGTTGGAGCCAGTTTGTTTCATTGCTTATAATTTTTACTCTCTCTTACTGTTTGTCGTAAGAGAAACTATTTTGGAATCATGTTACGTATTTGAATGATGTTGCTATGTGAATCGTAACTAGAGATCAAAAACAAAACAAAAAATCGAAACAACTTTAATCTTGGAATTCCGTTCGGGTATCATAATCAGATCCGACGGGAAGTTATCAATCAAAATTGCTCAACAGTAGGTACCACTTTATCGGATGGATTTTCTTTTTAAAGAAGTTTTGGGAGAGTCGAAATTTTATGCTCTCTTCAAAAAAGTAGTTTTATTAAGTTTAGATTCTTCCATTGATATCAAATTGAAGACAAAATCGCACTTTCGGTTAGCTGTTTACTAAATTTTGACTTTTCTTCAATTTTAAATCAATGGTTGAATGTAAACTTAATAAAATGACTTTTCTGAAGAAAGCATAAATTCCCCCTCTCCAACATAACTGCTATAAAAACACTTTCTTGAGGAAAAAAACTCATACGAAAGTGCTCGATCTCGGTATATACCTAGTATACCAAATTTAATAAAAATCCGTTCATGTTTTTATAGAGAAAAGCGGAGAAAACTGAAAAATGAAACTTTTCATTAAAACCGCACTCAATCGATTTTCCTGAAACTCTGAAGTTTGGCAAAATATTTAATTCTTATTAATGTTATTTGTATGATAAATTTGTATAGTAAAACTAAAATAACATTTTAGAGAGAAAACAGAAACTCACACCTCCTTTTAAATCCTTCTACAGAATGAATTTTTCTTCAGATGTGTTTCGAATAAAAGTGATAGATTTTATATCTGTTCAGTGAGCATAACTATTAAGCTTACTAAACACTGAACTAAGTTTAAAGAAAATCCGCGCAGCAGTTTTTGAGAAAACTCAGAAACCTACTCTATAAAAATCGCACTTTCGGTTAATTAATTTTCATCAAATTGGAATTGTTTCAGTAAGTTGTTTCAGCAAGACAGAGAATTAAGAGAGAGAAAGACCTTCTCTGGTACTCTCTGACTTAAGCAGGCTAGAGTGGGAGAAACTGTATATAAGCCAGTGAGAATCTACCTAACGACATCTATCTAGATATCTACATCTATCTATCAGATTCAACTATACATCGCATCGTGTCATATCTCTACTCTCACCTTTTATTCTATAAAAATCATTACTACTCCAGTGCAGTTTGTGTAAACTTATAGCTATATTATAACAGTGTCTTCATATCTCGTTGGATTAATCAAACCCAATTTCTCTCCTCATCAATTTCTCTCCATTATACTGGTGGCAGCGTTTGAGAATCCCGCTTCAGCTTCAATATTTTAGAAGATAAAGGTAAATCATTTCTTTCCGTTTTACATATTTTTATTTCATTACTTATTTATATTTCATTTTTACACTCAATTCTTTTTACATTTAAAATCTTATCGACTTTTTTCCTTTCATGAAAAGAGCCGATATCATCAAAGAACTCAAAAAACAATCTCCCAATAGGAGGTAATTTATTAGTGTTAAAAGAACGCTAATAATAGGATATGGCAACTTATACGATCGTAGTCACCAAAAGGCAGCCGATGAGGCAGTCGGGTGCCTTTTAAATAAGTGCAATGCGGCAAATCCTGTGAATATCTCCACATGGTATACAATTTACCTATATTCGACGGTTCGCACAATAGCGATATTTCCAGCTTCATCGACCAACTCAATAATTATAGTGTCCTCTCGGGTTGGACTGATGCGGACAATTTAGAAATTTTGATTTTAAAACTAACAGGTCCCGCAAAGATTTATTTTGATACCTTTAAGAATCAATGCGCGAATAATAATGTCTCTCTCACCTACCAGAAGGCAATAGAAAATCTAAGTAACAGAGATTACAGCGACAAACCAAGTCGATGTGGCTGCTCAATTTCATTGAGTTGCTATACAAAACACAGATTACTAATCTATCTTCATGAGACAATCTCAAGTCCAAAAGACACAAACGTTACAAAACTAAAGTAAATAGCGCAAAGAATAAGCGAAATAATAATGAAACATACATAAATAACCTCAATATGTAGGGCCTTAAATAATCTATTTCTCAATGACTGTAGATGTGATTATGGAGGATTCCCAAGGAATCCAAGATAATTTGCTCCGCCAGCCGGGTCAAATTCCCTTTGTCAATGCCGACATTATCAAAAAATTCAGCAGTAGCCACTGGGATTGCCCCCCGAGAGCCGAACCATAAGCCGTGAACTGCAAAGTTCCTTTCTCCAAATTCTTGTAGGAACTTTTCTTGGAGAAAGTTAACGCACTTCTCATAAATCGCTATCTTTTCTTCATTAATCTGCTTGGCCTGGTCTGGATCGTTGCTCTCATACCTAACCGTAGGGTCGACAACTAACGTAGATGGACTGTCTTTATCGAACGCTACTATATCTGCGTATATTGAGGCGCCGTCTGTGTCAACACAGTAGACTTCCTCATAGCATGCATATCCTTTTTCCTTTAATAACTCGATGACCCTACGTTTGACTTTGTGGTGTCGGCGAGTGACGAGGAGCATGTTGTTCGAACATTTTCCCAGCACATGGGCTGGAGGTTCAGTCTCTCTTCCGCATTTGCGGCAGAGGAGCCCAACATCTCGCATTGCCTGATTGCCGACGCCCATGAAAAAAGAAAAAACGCCCATTCTACTTTTGCAACAAATAACCAGCCTGCATCAGAATCCAAATGAAACTCTTGAAGCGTTCTCTGATCGCATTAAACATATTTCTACCTCGTTGCTTTTCAAAGCACAAGAGAATCCACTTCTAACTTTACAAAACCTTGTAGATAAATTAACTACAGACGTCTTCATCAAATCTTTACCTAGTTCAATTAAGGCTCAGGTACAAATAAAACTTCCGAAAACCCTGGATGAGGCACAAGCTTATGCCACAGCCCCTAGATATATTCAAAACGTAGAACCGCAAGGTTCAATATTTGCAATAAAAAAGTCAGATACGCCTATAGAATCCACACAAAAACCGCCATCTCTCTGCAAACATTGTGCTGGTATGCACTGGCACAATGAATGCAAGCAAAAATTCCAAGTAATCACATCGCGGCAAAAAAGAAACGTAGTTTCAGAACCACCGTCGCCGTGTAAGTTCTGTCAAGGCCAATCGCGAATGTAATAGTAAAAATCGAAATAAAACGCGCACTAATTTTGACAAAAAGCCTCAATTTCAGCCAAACTATCGTCCTATCAGGCAAAGTAGGCCTTATATCAAAAAACAAATTCACAATAATAATAATAATAATAATAACAGTAATAATAATAAGGGTAATAATAATTATGGTAGTAGCAATAATAAATTTAATAGTGGCAATACTCAAACCGCTGGATTCCACCAACATGCCAGATATGTGAAAAGCGTGGGCACACAGCAAAGGCATGCTGGTTTAATTCAAAAAACGACTAGGCTGCCACTGTACTGATCCCGGCACTCCACGATTCGAATAATTTATTAATTACCGTTTAAATTAAAAACAATAAAGTTAAAGCGTTAATAGACACAGGCGCTTCGCATTCCCTCATTCATGCCAGTCATGTCAAATCGAGGCCCGAAAATCAGATATAATCTGATATAATCAGATTATCCCCAACTATGGTCTGTCAACCGTTCATTTATCAATCGGCGAAAACACAAAAATTCAGGGTAAATTCATAGTGTCCCAACTGAAAAATAAATTTGAAATGATCATTGGGAGAGACCTGCTCACAAAATTTCAAGCAGTTAAAAATTTTAAAAACTTGAACATAACCATACATAAAACAGTAATTCCATTCTTAACAGACAACACAACATCACAAATTAATACCATTCAAAACACAACTTTACCCGAAACATTGTCAACACGACGTAAAATCATAATTCCGGCACGCTTACAATACATACGCTCTTCACACAAAAATTCCAGACGGTCCCATAATGTTGACACAACATGACGTTCTGCCCACAGGAGTTTTACTTGCCATACACACTGACAAACGTACGCAATAACGCTTGTGCAATTACGCTAATAAGCACCACACACAATGAGATCTCTATCACCAAACATTTTCCAATCGCACACATTCATTACAATCCGGAGATACTAAATTCATCACACAAACATACCATAAATTCTATTCAACAACTTTCGCACAAAGAAAAAATACAATTACAAGCCTTTCAACAACAATTACGCCAGAAACTTACTCATCTCTCTCCATAATAAGCAGACAAAATTGTTGAAACATCTTCTCCATTTTATGACACATTCACCATGATAAAGACTACAAAACAAAATTTACAGATATAACACACCACATAAAATCATCCGCATGTACACAGTAGACCTTACAAATTATCTCACTCAGAAGCTCCCATACTAAAAGCTCTATGCAAGAAAATCTGGATAGAGGAATAATTGAACCGAGTACTAGAACTGGACTCATCCGGTAATTCTGGTTAAGAAGACAAAAGACAAAAGTAAGGGGTTGTAAAATGTTAAGATGACTGATCAGATAAAAGTCTATCCAAACGACATAACCCAGTTACGCAAACAGTACAGATACGTGGTTATCCACATTAGATGACACAACATACTTCACAACACTCGACATATCAAACGCATTTCATTCCATTAGACTTGAAAAATCATCACAAGACAAAACTACATTCATCACACTATTCGGTACATACAAATTCCTTACTCTTCCATTCGGATTAAAGAATGCTTCTTCCTGTTACCAAAGACAAATGGACAAACTGTTAACAGGATACACGGGTGACATATGCCATACATTCATAGACGACATATTAATCTTTCACGGCAAAACATTCCACGAACATTTAACATCTAAACTAAAAATTCTACAGCAGGGCAATCTTTGTATATACCTAAATAAATATACCTTCTTCAAAGAAGAATGCAAATATTTGGGCTATACATTGAGCAAAAAGGCATTTCTCCAGATTATGACAAACTAAAAGCATTAGAAAACTATCCGATCCCGAAAAAATTAAAAGCTGTTATGGCATTTTTAGGATTGTAGCTTTTTACCGCAAATTTATATATAATTTTGCTTAAATAGCCAAGCCCTTAACGGACATAAAAAAAGAATATATTAAGTTTGTATGGTCTCCCCAATGCACATCGGCATTCCAAATTCTTAAACAAAAATTAATTTCTCCACCCATTCTGGCATACCACAATTATCAATATGAATTTATTTTAACTACGGATGCGAGCAACGTCGGCATATCAGCAATTTTGAGCCAACACATAAATGGTGAAGAGCGTCCCACAGCTTTCTCTTCACGAGTTCTGTCGGATAATGAGTCGAATCTTTGTACTACAGAAAGAGAATTGTTAGCTATTCTCTTTGGCTGAAAACAGTATCGACAAATAACTTACGGCTAAGATTTAAAATAATTACAGACCACTCCAACTGGATGTCTAACTGGATTTTCAAGCATTTTCTGTTCTGGAAATTACCAAGCATTTGTTTTTTGGAGACTGACAGACATATTTATTTTCTCGCACTCCTGCACTTACACATCAATGTGGCTTGGAGTTTTTCCTTGTTAGTTGCCTTCAACATAATGTCGTCGGCAAGAGCGAAATAATTGAAGCTTCAAATTTCCAAGATGGGTCGCATATTTACGTATCCTGCATACTTTCGTTACATCGTCCATTAGCAGGATGAATAATAGGGGGCTCAACATATCCCCCTGCTAACTCCTCTGGTGGTGATGAATTCCGAACAGCGATCATCGGCCGTTCTAACGTAGTTTATGCAGTTTTTACAGAAACTTTTTATCCGGAGGGTTAGAGCTTAATTGACATTTTTATTCGGTAATGAGAACCATAACTCATTCCATGGCATCCTGTCAAAAGCTTTTTCGAGATCTATAAAACAAAGATAAACAATGATAATATCTAAACCGAATACCAACTTTAAGCTTCCTTCATTTTTGAGATATTTGGTTCAAACTCACAATCACTTATTTGCATAAATGTTTTTCTCGTTCTCAGGGGATCTCAAAACATGTATTTCTGGTGTAAACACTTTCTTAATTAAAAAACGAGAGATTTAAGACTTTCAAAATTGCAATAGGAGAAATTCTGTAGGTATTTTTTTCTAAAAATTAATAATTATTTAATCCAAGCATCACTACAAGAACATCGGGTTAAGTTTAGCAGAATAATCCAAGTGGGTCATAACTATTGAACTAAACCTAACCAATTACTAACCTAACAACTGCTACAACTAACCATTTAGTGATATAATTATTTAATTGTTTTTATCATAGATTAATGATTAATAAGATAAATAAAATGTAACGATTTTTTTTTTGGCATATCGATTTCTGGCGCCAATGATTATAATTTAATTAATCATTGTTATACATGAACTTACGAGAAATTAGCTGATAAAAAAAACAGCTGTTACTTGTCAGAAAAAATTAAAAACTCTCAAGCTTTTGTTTGAAAACAGACCTTATCGACATCTATCAATTGATTGACTATTTTTACTGTTTAATATCCTTTGGAACCTGTCGTTGACGGGTGATGACAATGAAATACCAAATGAAACTGCCTTCTTGTTGATCAAGAGTTAACCCTCCCACCCCAAATCGACGATTATTATTACTACATATTTTTTTTTAACTTCCAAAGCCCACTAGAATTAGGACCATCATATCCACCTTGTAACAGCCACTCATTTGTCAGTAAACTCCCTTAATGTTTGTCACATCTTAAAAGATCATCAAATAAATTGTATAGGTGGGTCTTTTAAATAAAGTCAGGCAAAATTGTGTCCTACCCTCATCAGATTTATTGTACTTTTAACAGTAAATAAAGAATATTTAGAGCTGAAATAAAAGTTGTTTTTCTGGCTCATATTAGATTATTGAATTTTCGCTCAGTATTATTGGAAAATCGTTTTGCGGACGCACTGCACCTAAAGAAGATGATATAGTTTCTAATCATTTCTAGTAATATTTTCTACATAGAGCTTCCTCTGAAATTCCCTGTCTTCAGTTAATCGATTTTATATATGTTAACCATAATTATTTATCCTTTGTATAGTGCACATTTCTACTAATAATATCATAATACAATAATAATATTTTGAAATTGCATTTCAGAGTACATGACAATAAAATACCAAATAAAATTGCCTCCTTGATGCTCAAGAGTTAACCCTCCCTCCCTTCCAATCGATTATTACTACATTTTTCTGCCTAAAGACCAAAAATCCCCAACGATTAATTTTATTGCAAAGAAATGTTTGGATAAAAGTTCTATGTAACTTAAAGAGTCGTGTGAGTTGTCATTGATGTTGTTGGATGTTTGTAGAAAAGTGGCTGTATAGCAAAATCTACTGCGATCTTTGTAAGATCTATTGTGGCTTCTTAGGCGTTAGTTATTTGTACTACGGAATGTATTCGTCTTTACTTAACAACGTGTAATTGTGAAATTGTGCTCATTAAAGACGACTGAAATCACAAAAGTGAACTCTTGAATGCTTGACTAGCTGTTTTCTTCTTTGGATTATGTTTAGACTTCTTACAGCTCTTCGAAATTGATCTTGTGGCTTCCAAAAGCTCTCAGACGGCGGGCTTTTTGTTATCATTTTTCCTAGCTCTTGATTGGGAGCTAGCTAGAGAAGACAGCTTCTAGTTTAAAGCTTGGCTGTTTTACTCAACAAAACCTAGATTCCATTAAATCAGCTTCCACTTAAGTGATATTATGTATATGCTGCTATATAAAGTTAAAGTTTTAAAGCATATTTTCAAAAAAAACTGGAAAAAGAAAAAAAACTGAAAAAACTATCCTAAATAATATATGCAGTCGCAGTTGAGGATTTTGAAGTGAGATCTTCATTCCGATTATGATTGTGGTATCTGAAACGAAAATTAAACGTAGACCATCCCGCAATGTAGTCCTCCCCCAATGCCTATCCATATTTATATATTATATTGAATATATATGAATATATATATACAATGATATATATATATATTCTCTATTTTATATAATATCCAGATGGGGCCCTGGATTGCTCTGGAAACTTAAAGGCAACCTTCCATTTCCTTATTTTAAAATCCTACTTGACTTACAGATATTTTCAAGTCCAAGACTATTCTTATTCAATCATGCCGATGCCGGAGTACTGCAAGGCAGCATTCTAAGTCCCATCCTTTATACAGTGTACACTGCAGATATCCCAACGTATCCCGACCCTTTTCTCCTTATCTACGCTGATGACAGAGCCCCATCGCTGATTAACTAAGATCCAGTAATAGTTTATAGAAACCACAGACCTACCTCAACTCCTTAGAAAAATAGTTCAACAAGTGGACCATCAAACCAAATTCAAAAACATAACCTTTGCCGTTCGTCATATTACTCGTCCTCCAGTATTCTACAAACTAATGCCTCTACAACTAGTCAACGTAGCCCGCTATCATGGGCTGTACATGACAAAAACAATCCTCATACACGACTTCAAAGGGCAACACTCAAGAATCTTTTTTTACTACTTAGAGCACCCATAGACAACAATCAAACTCTCCCTGGACAGTAAAAGATTAATATATATTACTAATTTAAAACATACCTAGATTTATGGCATTGAACTATGGGGATCAACCAAAAGCTCAATTCTCCAAAGATGCTCCAATCCTTACAATCCAAAATTAACATTCCAAAGATGCTCCATAATTAACACTCCCTTCTATGTCTCCAATCAAACTAGTCATAGTGATCTTAGAAATTTCCATCATTTCTAGAACCACATCTCAATCCATTAGTACAGCATCTTCCTTCCAAGGGCTTTCCAGACACCTCTCCTAGGCGTAAAAGACTGTGGCCTCGTGATTTTCACTCACGAGAGTGAATGAATAGTGTTTTATTGATATAGTGCTACCACTGGATAACTTGTCTACTCTGAAGTGTTTTGTGCATATTCGCTGAGATCATTGTTATTCGGAGCAGTTTTGCACGAAGGCAGTCTTTTCGCCATGAATGTTCCCCGCCACACACACACACACACACACGCACACACAACACTTAAGGTTCGAGAATTGGACACGATCGGATTACTTCCGATTGTAGCAATAGGAGAAAGCGGAGAGACACCATAATAGAACTGCCGCAGAATGGTTCGTTAGTAAAATTGGGTCTTCCAGAGAGCCTTCACTTGAAAGAAAGCCATAAATTTAGGCCACTATTTTTTTTAAATACTTATTGATTTAAAATGGGAAAATAAACGACTTAGTGAATATTTAATTTTCTTAGCTCTATAACATACTTAATAATAAGGAATAATTTAGTACAACAATGAAATTTTAATTAATACAGCAAGGGAAAAATAGCTTAATAACCAAATGATAATAAAAAATTTAATATCTTGAAATATTGTTTCGTGTGTAATAAGAAATATGAATTAATAATAAACTAATATAAGACAATAAGACATGATAGCAATTGACATGGTCTAGTCAGTATTGTATAATGGGCTGGAAACAATGGCTGAATGGAAAGATAAAAGATTACAATAGCGAACATGAGGAGATTATTGATAAAACTATATTTGATGAGTATTATTATTTGTTTACATTTACTTTGTTTTATATAACCTTGGAACCTGTAGCCATAGTAGCACATTCCATACAGATTACATTATATATGGCAGTATTGGCATTTCATGTTTATATTGGTACGGCAACTTTAATCAGAGAAAGTGAATTTATATTAATAATTAATTTAGCTCATGTAGTTTATTTAATGTTATTAACAATGGTGTTACCATTCATGATCATAAATACTAGGAAAGAGATGGGAATAACGCATAAAATAATTGGCAAAGGAACGTATGATTATAATGAAGATATAACTAATGAGGAGAAGAAAATGACAAAGAAATATTTGCTATACAAGAAAATATTGAAAACTGTATTGCCAAGTATGAATATAATGGCCTTTCTTGTAATTGTTGTACTTGGTCCTTGGCTTGATGAAGTTCTATCTGGTAAAGTTGATGAAAGAATATATGATGAACAAAATATTAATTTAATATTGCCAATACATACATGGTATCCATTTGAAACACATGAAGGAATCAAATTTTGGCTAGCATTTTTTGGGCAAGGAATTGCGGGATTTGTGGTTGGCATAATTGTGGCAGGATGTACGTGTGCTTATTTTACTATCTGTATACATATGATTATACAATTGGAAAGGTTAATAATATCAGTGAAAAATATACATGAACGAGCATTAAAATTATATAATAAAAGACACGATAAGGAATTTAAAAAAAAAAGCCACGAAGAACTCTATAAGGACCCAGAATTTATGAAACAGTTGGAATATTGTTTTAAACAAAATATCGAACATCATCATCAAATTATCAAGTAAGTAATAAAATTAATTAATCACAATCATTTAGCTGCGAACTAATTGTCTCCACAAGTCTACTTATAGTGCATCTCAAAAATAATGCATATCTTCTTATCTATTCATCTGTAGGTCTTATGCAATAACAATAATAAATAATAATAATAAAAAACAGTTAAAACGGTACCCTGCTGAATAGCTGGGAAGTGAAAGAGAAAGAGGAACAATCTTTTTCCCAACACCGTGAGGGTGATTAGAAAGTTATCCCAGTTTTTATCTGAGCAGCTTGGTAAAGAATTGATCTATGACGCCATTTGGAGGCACCAGAGTCAAGACTACTTTGTACGGAATTAAATTAAAGCAGGTGGTGAAGGTCCAATTTTTTCCGCCGTTCTTGCGGAACGGGCTGGCTGGTGCCACACTTACCCTTCAATTCTGGAGGTAAACGTGGCCGCGGCCAGCCGGAAATTGGCCACAAATTCAATGCATGGCAAATCCGTTGGAATTCTCCTTTCCATGTTAGTTTAACCATCGCTTATTTGATTTCTTCGTTGCATGTTCCTCTGCTACAGCAGCTGCAACTTTGCTCTTTATTTCTGTTATCGCTTGGGCTTAGGTTGCTACTTAAGATTCCTAATCTACGGATTGGATTAACTTTCCACCCTTTTACGCCAACCTATCTGCTAACTCATTCCCACTATACTGGAGTATTCCTTATATTCCTTCTTTATGTAAATCAAAAACACGAAATTTTCAGTGTACCTGTTGGTCTACCATTTTTATTTAAGTGCAAATATTCAGAATACTAGACTTTACAGTGTCGAATTGCTGTCTTAAAGGATATACGAGAACTAAATATTTAGTAATGATCCTGGTTTTTCAGGAAATTTATCAAACAGAACTATGGGAATTGAAGTAGTAAAAATTAGTTCGAATATTCCATGTCCTGATCTGTGTTTGCAATTCTTCAAATAAATATTTTTAAAATTATTTTTCAAATTTCAATGAATGAATTCAATTCAATTGTGTTGCCATTTCAAACAAACTTTACTTTAATTTAATTAATGTCGATGCTCTAGATTTATCGTACATATCAAACTATTTCGTTGTAGAGAGGAGGACAATATTATGTTGTTTACAAAAATAATAAAATCTCTTTAATCAGGTTAAAAAAGTAATTAGTAACACTATGGTAAATTAGTTCAAAGTAGAATTACAAAGTATTGAATATACTCTCTTCTTTACAGGGCGGGTGTTGGTTTAGTGTTTATGATCATACTCATAAACCGCTAACTGGGAGCTCCTCAGTTCGAATCCTCCGTATAACTGCTAAGTTTGATATTTGTTTAAAAAATGTTTATGTAAACTAGGTGCTTTCACGACATGTAACTTGGTAGGTGGACGTTAAGACCCCAGAAAAAGTAGGCAATTTCTTTACTTATTCTCCTATTTTCAAATACTTCAATAAGTTAGCTCTTAAACCTTATAAAGATTAAAGTCTGATATATCTTGTTTTTCTTAATTGTAATTTAAAGCTTTATTGTTTTACAGATTATCGTCACTGTTTAATGAGATTTGTAAATTTCCACTTTTTGCAACATTATTCTCCGGTGGAGTGGTACTTGGTTTATCTTCCTTAATTATTGTTATCGTAAGCAATTACTATTAATTAATATATAGATTAATTTTTATAGTTTATAGATTTTTGAGTTTATATGATTTGGAAATTAACTGATTTTAATTTTTTTTTACCTAAGAAAATTCTATTGGTGTAGCAACTTCTCGAACATGAGTACCCATTCACAAAGGTCTTTAAATTGCTATTAATTATAAGAGAAATTATCATAAGATTATTTCATATCAGCTTTTTTGTTTTCATGAAAATCGGAAGTTTCTTGATTTGTGCATTTTAAAATACTTTTTTTACTTTCTCTTACTCCTAATAACAGGAAGTATTGTAATCGTGTCAAATTGTCGATATCGAGTTTTCACCGGAAATATTCGTTTTGAGATCCCCTGAGTCCAAAAAAGAGGTTTTTAGAAAATGATCTGTGTATATGTGTGAGTGTATGTAAACAGGATAGCTCAAAAAAAAAAAAATGTAGAAAGTTCAAACTTGATATTCCGTTTAGTCATCACCATGGATCCGACTGTGGGACATCTGTCGAAATTCCTCAACCGGAAGTACCACTTTACTAGTTAGTTTTTTTACTTTTTTGCGATTTTCTCAAAAATGGCTCAGACGATTTTCTTGAAACATGGTATATCAAGACACATACAATGAGCTGCAACTTTTATTTGAAATGTTTCTCCGGAAAATCTCATTTAAGGGCAGTTTTGTGGGAGGAGTGGGGTTAGGTTGCCTCTAAAGTGCTAACATAGTTGTTGATTATACAATTCTACCATCCAAAAAAAAAAATTAATTAGATATAAATAGATGACCGAAATTCCGAGTTTCAAGAAATTCGTAAACCGGAACTGCGCTTTTACTGAACAGTTTTTAGTTTTCGACGAATTTCGACGAAATCTGATGAATTTCATTAAATGTGCTACACTAACTATAAAATTTGTCAATTTCAATTTTTAAAACTAGACTAACAGAAAGTTGTGTGAGGGATTCACAACATTTATTTATATTTATTTTTTTTTACAATTTTCAAGATATTATTCTTGATTTTCATTTCAGATATAAAATTATATATTATCTGTTCTAGGGTACTGACAAGCCAGCTACTGCTTCAGGTACTATAGTGATGGCTATAGCGGAACTAGGCAACATTACTACCTTATGCAAGTTTGGTCAAATAGTAACTGATCTGGTTAGTTTTTTTATAATTAAATATTACTGTTGTTTACTTACTATAATGAGATCATTTTCAGACGTAACCAGCCCGCTTAAAATTACTGATTTCAGTTTTAAAATAAATATTTAATCGAAACGGAAATTTCATAATGCGTTTTGTGCCTGGGCTAAAGGAAAAACGGACCATGAAGGATAAATAACCGATTGCTCATATTTCTTTGTTTCATCAAAGTTATATCATTAAATTGTTATTATTTAAGCAAGATCAAAGTAGTGTAGAGACTCAGGGGCAGTGTTTATTACATTAATGAGAATGAGTCAATGCTACAGTCTTAGAAGACTATTTAAACTCTAATATTTCTAGAAAGAAATTTGGAAGAACTGCTTATAGCTGGCAAACTCAGTTCTTATATTTGAAAGAACACATACACGCATATTTTCGAAGGTGATAATGTAGACCAGGGATGGGCACATATGACGCCAAAGAGAGCAGCACGTAGATACACAAATTCAAATATTTCTATTTAATGTAATTGCATATTTCCACATGTCACATATAAGAGCATAACAACAGTTATAAAAAATATAATTATGAAAAAGCGAAATAATTATGTCAAAATTTTAGTAACAGAATTCAAATATAATAAAAATTAAATTTACAATAATCATATATAATAAAAAGATATTTATTAATAAAAAGTATAATAACATCTAACGGCAATCTTTGGTTGAATTTTTAAAATTTAGCGTAAAATTGGTTAAAGCTGTACGCAGAAAAGTAAGATGTTCGTTGGTCAACTGTAAACGACATTTTGACAACACGAACTTCTTTGTGAAGTACAAAGATTCACAGGAATTTATTGTACCAAAAATAGAAAACTAGACGACAAGCTTTCTCTAAATTTGGATATTTTGATTCTGGCACGAGTTTCCAAAATTCCATCATCAATCAGTTCTACTATGCACAAAATCGTAAATCTGCGCACATCGGTGTTGCACAAAACGGCCGAAGTACGAACTAGCGCTAGCAGTGTAAAGGCATGTGGTTTCTAATACATACGTGCTGAGCGCTGAATTGCTACTATCGCTACTAGCCCCTTCGACATGCGGACTATCTAATACAATTTGCGCACATACGCACGACAGACGGTTCTGGGAAAAAAGTTAACTAAAAATTTTAATGGGAACTGCAATGATGTAGACTGATGAGTGCATAAGAGGCTGAGGTATTCGTAAACTCTTTTCTTGATGATATCAGAGACTTTTTGAATTAAGGCTTCTTCCTTAAAGCTGCTATTAGTTTAAGTCCCCTTGCTAGTTATTTTTGGTCTTCTTATATATTCCTTAAGACTGGTTCTAGACCCTTTTCATAGACTTATCAAAGACTGATTAAATTTAGATTTAGAACTGCGAATTGGCCCTGTATTTATAAAAAAGGAACCTACGGGAATTTAGCAGAGCTTATTACTTAAACAAATAGTAATCTCGAAGGTTGTTGCTGTCGTTTAGGCGTTTCAGATGCGCCTGTTTCACTAGCATCAGATAACACTGCCCGCCACCGGACAGCAGGGTGTAGAGGAAGAGAATTTAAGGGCAGCACTGCTGGATTTGAAGCTAGGACCTCC
>JAAEAF010010479.1:0-19477 GCA_011037195.1 Triatoma infestans
GCAGAGGTAATTAGCAAAAAGATGATCTCAAAATTTCCAAACTTCTGATAATTTCCAAAACTCTCAACATTACGATGATGACTATGAGGAAACTGAATCAGACCGAACTCAACCCACATCTCAATCATGTCTGCGTAATTTAAATAAGAAAAGGAAGATAACTCAGAAGAATAAACCTTTTCATTTTCAACCGGCTCTCTTGAGGATTTTTTTCGCCCAGAAGTGCGTCAAATATCAGCTAGAGGTACTTTGAAGCAGCTTTTTGTTATAACCGTTTAGCAAATTTCAACGTAATTTTTTGGAACATTAATGGTATGACCAATTTTTATTTACTTGATAAATGTCAACTTGAATTTTTTTCTAAATTAGCTTTTATATTTTTAAGTGAATCTTGGCTAACTTCAAAGCCCAATTTTGATTATTTATCTTGTTTTGACAATTATGAAGTAGTCTATGTGAGTGCAATTAGTAGTAAAACTGTGGGCCGTCTTAGTTCCGGTGTAATAGCGTTAATCAGTAACAAATATAAATTTGAACTCATTTCTGAATCTCCCTTTTGGTTATTCATTCATGTATTAACATCTTTCTCTGAGTTTATAATTGGCAATGTTTAGGCCCGATGATAATATTCAAAAGTAGCAGTTTTAATTTAGTAGTAGCAGAAATCGATTTAAAAAAGGTCATGGTAGGTCCGCTAAAGAGGTCCTATTTTTTAAAGATGAGCCACTGGAAACAGTAAGATCGAGTAGCTATTTGGGAATTATTGCCTCCAACTCAATAAAGCAATCACTGCATTCAGCGCTGTGCGAGGTATTTTAGCGAAACGTTACTCCGACTCTTGGGCCGCCAAAATTCGTTTGTTTGAGAGTACGGACCGTTCGGTCCTGCTACACGCCAGCGAGATTTGGACAGTGAGATATCTGGATGACATAGAGATAGTTAAAAGTAAATTTTTTAAAGCTATTATGCTATGGCCACCTTGTACACCCAGTTACCTGGTAAGGCTGAAAAAGGGGCAGAGTAATCTAATATTAAACGTTTTTAAATTGGCGATTAAATGGTGGCTGAAAATGCTGAATATGCCAGACAACAGATACCCCAATATCTGCTTTAAAAAACTTACGCAGTTAGATTCTCAGGAGTTCAACATTGTCAAATTTAACTGGGCCACACAACTGAAAATCATTTTACATGACTTAAATTTTCATTCAATACAGCAAGAACAAGACCCAATTAATCTAAAGAAAACCATGGGCCAGATATTCGAAAAATATAAACTATCTTTACTTCAGGCAGATTATAGAAGGATGCAAACATCTAGCTACTCAACTTTATATAAAGAACTGACGGGCGATATGTATACCTCCCCGCCACCATACTTATCGTAAATGTGCCATTCAATAAATGCCGTTTAATTAGCCAACTAAGAATTAGTTCTTCTTTTTTGTTAACTTCTACATTAATATGTCCTAGGAGAAGAAGAGTGTGTGTCTGGTGTTTTAAGGAAAAAGAAACGCTAAATCATATTTTTTCAAACTGCCATTTTTATAAATTCTATAGAGAGAAATAATGAAGTTTATACAAGAAATTTCATGTTGTCTCTTTATTAAATATAAGTAAGCATGATCATTTAGAACGTATATTTCAGTTTTCCACAAATTCTTTAAAATTGAGGCATTTTTTAACAAGTGATTAGTCTGGTTTTGTTATAATGCTATTCTGTATTTAGTTAAAAGAAGTCTGTTTTGTTTGGACAATTTGTTTTCTCTTTCTTTTCTACTGAACTGTATATTTAACACTATTGTAATATAACCCTTGTAATCAATAAGTGTGTCATGCTGAACTCAGCTGTATGTACATGTACCCAACAGTTTCAATAATAATAAATAAATAAACAAAATAATAATAATTATTATTAGATCAGAAACATACATTGAGAAGAGATAAGTTCCACTATTTCAAATCTTGCTTGAATGGGGAAGCTCTTAATTAATTATTTCCTATGCATTATCAGATAAAAACTATAATTTAGCGTTAAATGCATCAAAATTTCGCTATGAGAACTAAAGAATTGTGATTAGTAATTGTTTTAGGAACTTACTACATGAAAATTCTGTGATAAAAGAGAATGGCAAACAGTTAAAAATATTAATTGATAATTTCAAATTCTATTCACTAAACTTATTACAGCAGGCAGCCAAAGAGTCAGCCATATAGATTTATATAATAGTGATATAGATTATATAATAACTAGTCAGTGATATAGATTTATATAATAACTATCGAAACTTTATTGAAGAATATATTAAACTTGGTCATGCTATAAATGTCAAAAATATATAATATCAAAGGCAGGTATTTTATTCTTCATCACTGTAAATTGTGCGTTGTGTTCGATGCTCTTTGTAATCTTGACCGGACTATCCCTGAATGACATCCTCCATACAGGTAGATTAGATCACATTGACAGAAGGGGAGGGCGGGCCTCATTTCACTGCGACCTACAACAAGAGTACTATTGTAGATCCCCTAAAATTATAGTAGATCCCTCAGCTTCGCCCTCTTAATGAGGCCTAGCAAAGCTGAGAGTGGCTCCATCAAGAAGCTCGTGGCTTCGGAATTGCTTGTCCCCAGTTGAAGAAACCTTGTCCTCGTTAGGCCGGCACACTCATAAAGGATGTGTACCGGGGTTTTCTCCTCGACCCAGCAGAATCGGCATAACGCGTTATGTGCAAGTAGCAATTGGTGCTGTCCCTATTCAGTCTATAATGCCCTGTTAATAGACCCACTATTTGCCGCATGTTCCTTCGGCTATAACTCAGTAGGTCCCTGGTAAATTTAGGAAATGTATCTTAATGAAGAGCTTAGCCTGCCTCTGTCTTGGTATTCTCTCCCACCATTGCAGTCCTGTTTTCTATCCAGCCTTTGATAGAAGTTTGAATTAGGCAAAAATACTTGATCCATTCGGTTGGTTAGCTCCTGTTACATTTGTATCTAAATTGTATATAGGGAAGGGATTAGCTCAGTGGTAGCGCGCTGGACTAGCAACGCGGAGATCACGGGTTCGAATCCAGCCGTGCTACCCTTAGATTTTCTCTTCCTAGGAGCCCCTACAGCTCACTGTCCGGTTATGGACAGTGTTGTCTGTAACGGGAGAACACTGTCCGGAGGCCGGCAGTGCACTGAGAAGGCTCCGGGCGCAAATGACCACAGATGTTGAGACGCCTTAAATTAAAAAAAAAAAAATAAATAAATAAATTGTTTATGCAAAGATTATGGTTGAGTAAAGTGGATTGGGACGAAGAGATACCTCCCCAAAACTATTATCTCAATGGAAGTGCCATCTTCATTCTTTGCGTTCATTGTCGAAAGTTAAAATACCTCGAAATATTTTTGTTCATACGGTAGAATTACATGGATTTTGCGATGCCAGTAGTACAGCAAACGCAAGTTATATATGTTAAATGCTTAAATTAAAAAAACAAAACATTCTAAGCGCTAGAATGAAAGCAGCACCAATTAAGAATCTCTTTAACGATTGGAGTTATGTGCGGCTTATTTGTTAGCGAAACTCTTCAAATTTGCTTTCAATTCATTAACCTTTAACGTGTATAATACTTATGCTTGTCAGACTTCAACAATTATGTTGACTTGGATTACAAATGATCCTTGCAAGTGCAAGTTTATTTGTTTCTAATCGGGTGACATTTATGCAGTCAGTTATATCAAATTCTTCATGGTTTCATATTTCTAGTGGAGTAATCCTGCAGATTGTGCATCACGAGGAATTGCTCCAGAAACATTTCATACTATGGATATTTGGTGGCATGGGCCGTCTTATGGAACTTTATGTTCGTTCCATTTTTGAGAATACCCATTTTGAGAATACATTTTTGAGAAAGAGAAAAAATCACGAGAGAAGATGGTGTTTGTCGCATTGGGCAGGATAATGAGATTATCACCAGGTTTTCCTCCTACCCTAAGCAATGTTATTGGATGGATTAACCGTTTCACGTTTAACTCCAAAATAAAAAATCGCGAGAGACATAGAAATTCTCATTTCTAGTTCAGTTTAGCAGAATTGAATCAAGCACTGTTCAAAACCATTCGCATTGCTCAAATAAATCATTTCTTTGTTGTTTTAAAACAATTAAAAATAGGAAAAGTTTCTAGAAGTTCCTATTCAAGAAAATTGGCTCCTTTCATAGATAAATTAAGTTTATTACGTGTATGTGGAAGACTAAAATTTGGTGGTTTTAGATATGATAAGAACATCCTTTGTTATTGCCTAAAGCGAGTCATTTTTGTGACCTTCTAATCAGACACTATCAATTAGTCATTTGCATGCAGGTCCACAATTAACTTTATCGCTTTTGAGAGAGATATTTTGGATTCTGCATGGGCGTAATTCGATTTGTCGAATTATTCCTGCCTGCAATATTTGTTTTAGATATTCTATCTGGACGGAGCAGCAGATAATGACTGATTTGCCAAAATCAGAAACTATACAACCTTTTCATAAGTTGGAATCGTCTATGCTGGTCGTTTTATTGTAAAGGCCAATAAATATCGCAGTAATAGAACTATGAAGGCTTATGTTTGTGTTTTTATTTGTTTAGAATTAAGGCGGTTCACATTGAATTAGTATCCGCGTTGCGTCGCTTTATTTCAAGAAGGTCTAAGCCTGTTCTTATTTTATTTGATTGTGGTACAAATTTTATAGGCGGGGCTGGAGAATTGAAAAGATTTTTTATTATGTTTACAAAAGGATTTTGCCCATAATGGGTTCCTTAAAGAAACCGGTATTGAGCGGAGATTCAATGCACCCAGAGCCCCAAATTGGTGGAATCGGCAGTTAAATTAAAACTGTTCTTTGTGATAGATTATTGGATTTTGAATAATTCAATACCCACCTTAAACAGAAAGTTGTCTAAATTCTAGACCATTAAGTGCACCATCAACAGATTCCAATGATTTAGAGCCATTAATTCCTGGACATTTTCTAACAGGAGGTCCTCTGCAGTGCGTACCTGTACCCGAATTTTCAGAAATTCGATTAACCAGCTTCAAGCGCTGGAAATTAATTCAGCATTATATACAGAATTTCTGGTCTCGTTGGAAGGTTGAATGTGTAAATAAGCTTAATGTGCAACAAAGAGCTTAAATGTTTTTTAATAACATACAGATGGGGGATTTAACTGATCAACGATGATATTGAGTCACCGAATAATTGGCCATTAGGCTGAGTCTCTGAAACATTTGCTGGAAATAGTATTCAAGTAACAACTATTAATATCAAAACAAGAAATGGAATTTTAGGGGGGGGACAATGAATCTGTTGGTTATTATGCTCTATGACTCAATAATCAATTAGATAAACACAAACAGCTTTTTAAAATTCTACATGGACACTACAAGAGTAGTCTAGATCATCTGTTTGCCCCTACAGAAGTAGCCCATCTCCGAGGACACATATCCAAACTATTCCAACCTCAATCCAACTTAGATCTTCGCAAACATTCATTTGCTGTAAGGACCATCTCAGCATGGAACTTACTCCCTACACATGTCATTGAAGCACCCTTTATAAATTCCTTCAAATCTAGATATGATACATTCTTTGGAAACATATAACATTTTGGCATCATGTTTACCATTTTAGCTATTAATTTATATTATTTTTATAGTACCTATGTTTATTTTGTGAAATTACTTTTTTCTTTCTTTTCCTCATATTTCTATTGGCTTTTATATTGTGCTTATATACTTCAAGTGTCAAATTTAAATATATATTTAGTGCAATTTATATTTTCACCTTAGGGACCATATTTCAATAACTATACTTATTGTAGTTACTATATTGTATACTCTTGAGAGCATTCACCGGCACTGCCGCTAGCTCTTTTTGTAATAATAATAATAATAATAATAAAACAACTAAACATCCCAGAAAATGCATTGACAATTCGCAGTAACCTTAAAAGATGACTATTTAATAAGAAAACCAATCTAAAGGCTTCACTAGCACTAATAAAGTATTGTAACTACTAAATATTTAAGAACAATCAACAATAACAATCAAAATTATAATACTAAATTCCGTCATATAGGCGGATATCTTTCAGGTACTATTCGATTCATGTTGTTTAGATCATTACCGAGAGCTTCCTGTATTCTATTTTGAACAGAGTTTATAATCTCCATCTACTATATAAAGGACAGTCTTAACTATATGTTTTACTGTCAAGGGGGAGTTACAGGTGTTACATACAGGGGCCACTTCTCTACTCATCAGGTATCCGTGAGTTACGCGGGTATGACCAATTCTCAGTCGAGCCCCCCACTTCTTCCCTCCTGTTACCTCTGTAACAGTGTCCCAAGGTGTTGCGATTCTCTTAATTCCCTCAGATTGTTATGACTCACTGAGGCCCATTCATCTTGCCAATCTTGACGAATTTTCCTTTCTATACCATTTATTACTCAAGTGGCATGCGTCTCTCGAATGTGGGCTCCATACTTGTCGCTATCGTATTTTGCTGGAGATTAAACATTGCAGGTATAGAAATGCACTTTTCTGTAATTACGCCTTTGCCTCTTAGGCCAAATGGTCGGGTTGCGCGCGTACCGTTCTATCATACAGTTGTTCCAGCAGGAGGCAACTGATTGTTCTGTAGCATGGGCTCGATGTTTTACTTAGCAATTGAATATAAAGAGCCAGAGATAATTGTCGACGCCTACATGATAAAGGTGGTTCACATGCCTCGACATACATACTTATTGTAGGGCTACTTTTGAACGCGCCTATAGACAATCTAATTCCCTAGTATATATGACATCGAGGTGCTTTAGGATGTTTTGCCTAGCTGACGTTTATACGAAACAACCGTAGTCCATTTTCGATCTGATGACTGTTCGATACAAATGTATATCGAGGAGTAACAACTCCTCTATCAGCACCTCATCTAGTACCCGATAATACCTTTAATAAATTTAAGTACTTTCGACAACAGTCTCTTAAATCTTGTATGTGTGCACTCCATGAGACGGTATTATAAAAATTACTCCGAGAAACCGAGTAGAATTTGTGACATTTATGGGTAGGCCATTGATATAGAGAGTGGGGACAGGTTGGTGACGTCTGAGCCTAGAGAATACTACCCACTTACTTTTTTCTGAAGAAAATTTAAGCCCATTTTTTAAAGACCACTCGGCTCAGTTATCCAGAGCTCGTTTTAATTTTCCACAACGCTATCTATTGTCAGATGATATAAAGTCATCACCAAATAAGGTAGACTTAACCTTGCTACGTACCAAGTAATACCGTCCATGGCAATTTTAAAAAGAAGTACATTCAAATGCTACCTTGGGGAAGGACATTATGCTGAGTATGAAGATTAGAATATACGGATCCTATTCTGACTCGAAACTTCCGGCTTTCCACAAAGTTCTTAATGAACATGAAAATGGTTCCAGTTATCCCCCACAGCCGTAGTTTATCTAGTATCTTGCGCCTCCATACCATGTCATAGGCATTCTTTATATCAAACAAAACCACCATTACCTGTTTCCTCTGGATGAACGCATCTTGTATTTCATGTTATAATAGTACAAGGAGTTGTGAAGTGGAACGTCCTTACCTAAAACCCAACTGGTTTTGTGAAAGTAGATTTTTGGACTCCAAGAAATAATTTAGTCTGTTAACTTATCATTCGCTCCAAAGCTTTACAAATGCAACCTGTGAGTGCTATTGGGCGATAGCTATTTGATGAATATTTTTTTTTCCTTCTTTATAAACTGGGACTATTATTGCTGACCGCCAATCTGTAGGGAACGTATGAGTGATAAGTATTTCATTATATAAGGATAACATTGTGCGTTTAGAGACTGCTTTTAAGAAAGGATTAGTGTACATCATCTGGGCCAGGAGCCGAGTTTTTACAGTTATGAAGTGCGGCATCAAGTTCAAGGATACTAAATGGAAGGTTTAACGCTGATTTCTACCGTCCGTAGCTCACAAAATCAAAATTTCCTCACTTTCTATTATATTCTTTCTACTTAGAAAGTTAGGTCGTAAGATCGTCAGATGAATACTCAGCTGAATATGTTATATATTCAGCTATTTCAAAAGGGTGTGTAAATATTGACCATCTTTCTCTAGCCCCGGTATCCAATTTATTTTACATCGTCCATCAATATGTTTTATTTTGTTCCACACCTCTGGGTGGAATTCCTGCTTAGGAGGCCACATATTGTTGCCAAGTTTCCTTTTTACTTTTCCTAATTACTCTACTAGCTTCAGCGTTTGTCTTTTTATACTCAAGATAATCTTCTCTTGTTCCGTGTTCTTTGAAATTCCTAAGAGCTCTCCGCCGTTTCCTAACTGCTTGTTGGCATTTATGTGACCACCATGGTCCATCTGACAATATTATCTCTTGTAAGTTTCTTTCGATCTTGGTATATTCTCTAATGCTGCCTTCAATAACTTCTTGTTGAGTGTTTTTATCTTTTGGTCGATATTTCCAATCAAGTCATTACTTAGTATTGTAGAAGAACCTGTAAAATGTGTCCAATCCGCCTTCTCTACCAACCATCTTTTAGGTCTTGCTTGTTGCTCTATACTATTTGAGCCGTTTATGCAAATAGGAAAGTAGTCACTTCCATTGTTATGTGCAGAACATTCCTTTCTAATCTACGGGCAAGTGAAGCCGATGATACAGTGAGATCTATGGTTGAAATTGTCCCTTACGATGACGATATAAACGTCTTACTACCATCATTTAAGAAAGTGAGGTTGTTCTTCGAAGATATCAATAATCTCAGTACCTCTAGCGTCTGTGACAGCTCCACCCTCTGCAGCAGAGCAGTTGGTATTAAAATCACTTAGCAATAACAGAGGACCCTGGAATTGTGCTAAAAAGAGATTTCCTTCTGCCCTGTTTATACACTGTGATGGAGGAATATACATAGAACAAACACTTATTTCTGTTAGCAGGTTGATTTTAATAGCTATCGTTTGGTAGTAATTGTTAACTATTTGCAACTCTTGTCCTTGAAGGTAGTCATATCTAAAGCAGTGATAGTGAGGTATGGATAACTGGTTTTCTGGCTTTAGATGATGTATCTCCTGTAGACATACTACCAACGGAGACTGTTCTCTTATCAACCTTCTTAATTCCTCTCTATGGGTTGTGTAAGTATTCAAGTTCCACTGGAGTATACTCATAATGATGGCGATGGATTAATTTAAATAATCCATAATTCTATTTTGCTTTTTGTACTTTTAGAAACCTCGTTTTGAGGTTCTTTCAGAGATGGCATAAAGGAATTTTACTATCATTCGCCTTGAATTGGCTGCATTTTCTGTTGTGGATGATGCCGATGATGAGGCTGAGAGCGGACGTCTAGACCTCTAAACTTTGAGGTCTACGTGGTGTCGTTATTGTTCCGCATTTCGTATATCCTGCCCTTGTTCTAAATTTATTGACTTTTCTTCCAGAATGCCGTTTTTCATTTTTTTGCTTACTTGGAGATTTCCTTTTTTCTAAACTTCATTTTTCTATTTGTTTGTGTGATGAGGTTGTAGCTACAGCGGAAGCTCCATTAAATTGAAGGAATTTTAAATTTTTAAAATTGGAAGGCCAATTAAAGCGCCAACTGTTTTTAAAGGCAGGTTATATATACAGTAAAAAAGGTTTTGTATTTGGTTTTATTAGTGATTGAAAAGAATTTTCGTCATTAATATTTATTTAAGTGCTTCATACCAGATTTTTTGGAAGAGGAGAAGGGAACTTTTGGGATAATTAAAACTTAACAATTTGTGATGTGTGCTATGGAAAGGATACACTAACACATGTCTTTTTTGATTGCCCCTTTGTGTGAGGCACTGTAATGAATATAATTTACAAAAGATTTGCTAAGCTCAAAAATCAACAAATTAAATCAAGTCCATTTCTTTATAATTAACTTGACAAATGCTAGAACCAATGAATAGTTCTGTAATAGAGGATAAAGTCGATTTAACTATAAGCAGCAAATACAAGCAACTACTAACAGGAGTGTATCAACTAAATTTGCTCTGTGCAAGTCTATGTTATCACACTGTTTTGGCAAAAACATCCTGATGTTGGGCGAACGACCGACACCGGTCGATGACCATAAAAAGAAGTAGGCTATCACGGAAAATATCTCTGATGCTTACCAGCTCTGCGGAAGCAACTGCAACAACATAAACAGCAATATTATCTATTATAAATCCATTGAATTTTTAATTATATAGATATTTAGAGGATTTTAATTATTATTAATCGAATTTTCTTTTTTAAAGATAAATTATTGAAATGTTTGTTTGATTATGAAATATCTTTTTGGTATGATTGTTGTAAGTTACTTGTTTGTAATATTATAATGTATTATGTAGCATACTAATTGGTAGTAAAATGCTGCGGAATAAATTATTCTTATTATTATTTTCCATCACCGGACAGTGAGCTGTAGAGGCTTCTAGGAAGAAAAAATCTAAGAGTAGCACAGCTGGACTCGAACTGGACTGAAGTCCAGTACGCTAACCACCTAGCTATTCCCTTCACTGTTATTATTAATTAAATCATATCCTTTTTTATAGAAATACATTGTTAATACTAGAGGAATATATTTATATGATTAAATACGTTAGGAGATGAGAGAGTTGGAGAAGATCATTTGGTATTTGCTTTGAGAAAGCTACATCAGAGACGTCTCTGTGGAGGGTTCCATTGGGAAGCCACTGGAAACAACATTGCATGGTATTCATGGTGATAAGCACTTTTAACAATGTCCAACTATTATTATGAACTGTCTATCACAGTAAAAAAAAAAACTATAATTTTCTAAACCTTGTTTCGCTTTCTCCTGGTCATGTATTTAGCAAACAAATTCCTTTTTTTCATCTTCGGATTTGCCCCAAGTCATGTCGTCGTTATACAAGAAGAGGGTGATTCTGGAAAGATAGAATCATCGTCGATGAGTTAGGGATTTGTTTTCAGTTATAATAGTGAGCCCATATATTTTAAAGCGTTTTATAGTTGTCTTGTATTTTGTTTCAGTATGTAGTGAGTATGTTACAGTTGTTATATGAGAAGCATATTTGGTGTAAGATTGATCTGGCTCTACTCTTGTTTGCCATTTACGTCCTCACATTAACAGAAAAGTGGGCCTACCGAGAAATTTATCTACCGCCAAATATACTCATAGACATTTTAAAAAACTAAACAAGTTTGTTCCAGATGTTTCCTAGGTTCTCTTAGCAGAATAAAAAGAACGCCCAAAGGAAATTATAGCAACTGGTTTACCAACCCTAACCCTTTTCAACTAAATTACACTTATAAGGAAACAGAATCTTCCATGTGATCCTGGGACAAAACGTCATGCACTAGAAAACATCATCATCACCAAGAATCCGGAAAGCTCGTCAAAACACAAATTCAAATTTATGCTCATAATATTTTAATATAAGGGCGTCGATTTGGAATATTGGGGTCGAGAAAGAAACACAGTGAACCACCATTTAACAGCAAGCTTTAAGAAGCTGAGAGAAAGTTAGAAAATGACTACCAAAACTATGGGAAAACGGTTTACTTCTCAATGAGGACAATGCGTCTATTCAAACAGCAGTTACTGTGTAAACAATGAGGACAATGCGTCCACTCACACAGCAGTTACTGTGCAAACAACCGTTCGCTAACAAACACATTATTACATAAAAATAGCAAGACAGAAACTAATCTCCTCCACTCCTTCGACCAAGAAAACAAGGTTGTAAGTACGAATGGGGACAAATTTAAGAAGAAAAGCATTAAAATTATATTACGTAATATAAATAAAAGTTGGTTATTAAATGTCTCCTTAATTATAGACACTGAGGAACGCAGCTGAGAAACTCTGCTCAGAACCAGCAGGTATAGTGCAAGAATAAAACACTCATATTTCAACTGGAAGATTCCCCGTTGAAAGTCATATTCCTAGTTAATATTAAGAATATGGACTTACACATATCTGTGTAGGGTGAATATGAAGTACATATCTGTGTAGAGACAATATGAAGTACATATCTGTGTAGGGCGAATATGAAGTACATATCTGTGTAGCGTGAATATGAAGTACATATCTGTGTAGGTGAATATGAAGTACATATCTGTGTAGGTGAATATGAAGTAATATCTGTGTAGGGTAAATATGAAGTACATATCTGTGTAGCGTGAATATGAAGTACATATCTGGTAGGGTGAGTATGAAGTACCTAGCTGTGTAGGGTGAATATGATGTACATATCTGTGTAGGGTGAATATGAAGTACATATCTGTGTAGATGAGTATGAAGTACATATCTGTGTAGGATGAAATAAAATATTTGGAGCTGCTTTTGAAAAAATCGAGACAATCGAAAAAATATAAATTAAAGGGTTACTTGAGGTAAACGGATTTTGATGGAAATCTTCGAATCGGATCCCCTGATGAAAACGAATTAGGTTCGAACGATATATTTCTCAATTCTGAAATGCTCATTACAGATAGCCCAAAACCATGTTTTCCCTTCTTCGAATCCCTTAATATGAATTTTTTCGAAAAGCTACCACTATCGCAATACTTGCTCTTACAATGTTAAGAAAAAGTAAAACATCTGGTGTGAGACACTCACACGACTTTCTCTCACTGTATTGTAATAAAATTGCTAGATTTTCTTCAAATTTGTTTTTCACAGTGCTGTAATATAGGTATAGAGCAGGTGGGGTATATATTGGTTGGCGTGAATGGCAGGTAAAAATTAATGTTTTCACTGCAATCCAAAAGATATCGCCAAAACATTGTACAAACTCAAATTTTAACCTTTTGAAATATAATGTCACAGACAGCCCACAACCCCCCCCCCCTTCAAAATCAATTTTCCAGAAAAAAGTTCCAAATTAAAGTGATACGTTTGTATCTGTGCAGCAGCTCCAAGTTCAAAGTCAATCATTTCGGAGAACATTACAAAAAACTCAAACTTTATTCTGCAAAGTCGCACTTCCGGTTAACGTTTTTCTTCAAATTTAGAAATCTAGCAATGCTCTCACAATACTTCAATAATATATAAATGATAGAAATATACATTGTACTGAAATGGTACTTTAGAGGAAACCTTATGTTGCTGTTCCCCAGAACCAAAAAATCAATTTCCTGAAAATAATGTTTCAAATAAAAGTGATGGGCAATTAAGCATTCAAGTATACTAGTATAAAGGAAATTGCTGGGGCCGGTTTCCAGGAAGTCGTAAAAAATGACAAAACCATTTGGTAAAGTGGATTCTGACCGAAAGCTTGATCTGATGCGGTGGTGGCACCGAAATGAAATCAACTTTGAGCTTCCTGCGATTTTTATTTTTGTGATATTTTGTTCAACAAACGCCACACCTGCACACACACACACACACCTACACACCCGCACACACCTATACACACACACATACACTCCTACACCTAAACACACACACACACACACCTACACACACACAATAAGCTATAAAAAATTTGTTCTTACCCAGAGGAGGTGGGGGTGAGTATCTCAGAGAGGTACTCGAAACATGCATTCTCGACGAAAACTCAAGTTCGAAAATTTAAACGAGCGCAATATTTCCTCTTATTAGGAAGTAATATTAGTTAGCAGACCAAACTGGAAAGTAAATGGATCACTTTGTATATACATCGGATTACTTTCAGACTTATTTGGATAGTGGGTTAATTTCTAAGAAATCCACTAGAATATTCTTATGTCTTATTATATTCTTATTCCTGGAAAAAATTCAGACGAAAGAATCTTGATCTTTTATTAGAAAAAAAAATGTAATTTGGGCAGCTACGAAAAGTAGTGGCGTCTGAAAAAGTAGTCATAATTCTTTAGTTCCCCTGAAGTTGAACAGGGTAGCTCTTCTTCAGGATCTTTACATATCTGGGATTTGGCAGTCTAACAGCACCAACTTAAAACCATTCCTCTAATACTTTCACAATAAACAGAGCCTCAGAGTTTATGTAATTCCTTGTGCTTAGTACTTCTCCATACCCATAGAGAAAATGTAGGCACACTCAGAATCATATATTATTTACTGCAACAGTGATACTGAAAGGAGATAACATACCAGCTGACCTCAGGATAGGGCTCATATTGTCCATCCATAAGAAAGGTAGTAAAAGCCAGACTGAAAACTTCAGGATATATATGTGATTTCGAGAGTGTTCGGCAGGTTTTTAAAAGATGAGATAGAATAAGATTACGTTACGTAAGACTGCGGATTCACAGCTGGCCGATCGATATTGTATTGATCTGTTTGTCATGAGACAGCTCATAGAGAAATGTAAGGAAAGAAATATAGAAGTACATCTAATTTTTATAGATCTAGAGAAGGCCTATGATAATGTTCCTAGGTCCAAGGTGTGGAGAGCAAGTAAAATAAGCAAGTATCAATTATACGCGCCACACAAAGAATTCAAGAGGAAAATATGTACCAAGTTAAACATATCAGGCTTAAAGCAATGCTGCTGTGTGGTTCTAACCCTATTTAAAATGTAAGACTACTGCAAGAATGGTTGAGGAAACGTAAAGGAAAGGGTCTTCCTACTCATGATATGCCTGTTCCTTCTGCTCTTGGCGGATGACCAAGATCAGGAGGATTTAGAATATATGATGAGGAAGTTGAAGGAACAATATGATCAATGGAGGATGAGAATAAATTACTTAAAAATGGAGTAAGAAGCTTACCTATGGCAGGAGGAAGAAGCGTGTATGAAGATCTGGAAATAGAAGGAAAAACAATATGAAGAGGCAAGCCTTTCTAATACCTCGGCTCGCTGTAGGTGGAGGAGGGAAGATGTGATTTGGAAGAGCGGGCAGGGAGTTGCCAAGGAAAGAAGGCAACCAGAATGCTTCATTCCGTTCTATGGAACAATTGTATCTCCAAAAAAAATTAAAAGAGAATTTTCTCCTCCATTGTAGAGGGAATACTAACATATGGTTCCGACCTCAAAAAATCAACGTCAAAAATGCTATCTCGAAGATAAAGGCAGTAGAGATGGCCTTTTGGATAAGATGCATTAAGAAGACGAAGGCTGATCGAGAGAGAAATGAAGACTTAAAGAAAGAAATGCAAATAACTGAAAACATCGAACAGCGAATTACCCAAAAAAATTAAAATGGTATGTAGATGTGAGGAGGAAATACAGGAAGAAATGGCTGGAAGGGGCCTCCGAGAAGAAGATTGGAATGATAGGGAGCTATGGAGAGACAAATTTCACTTGAGGCGAACACGAAAGGGGGAAGCGTCGTAAAAGTAAAAAAGTAAGTACTGCAACATTCTGTGTACAAACAATGACACAGTACAGCGAATTTGGCTCTCACAATCCACTTTATCCCTCTTTCTTTACAGGGACATGCAAAAACAATTTTAAAACAGGATATAGATTATGAGCCGGATGAAGAGAGATGAGAGTTAAACAATTCAAGTTGAAATTTAGTATTTTTTCATAAGAGCTGCTTTATTCTTAAACAGCTCACCTTCAAGATGTTTAGATTTTAAATGAAAATCAGAGATATTATTGTTTATCAACACATTTTGAAAAAACCTGAAGATGACCGCAAAATGTAATAGGCTGTTACGAACGACAATATTTCTGAGGTTGGACCCGAACGCATATTTGACTTTTTAAAAATTACATGCAAAATTGGGACAGGGTGATTATGATTGTGTGGTTTGATAAAGGTAATGGAAGAAAAGCACGAGGACATTTTAATAGAAATGCAAGACTCTTGTTCTACTGGGGCAACATACAAAACGCAACATTTTTTTTTACTTTCAAAACTAAATTACCAAGAAACATCACCATCCTCTAGTTGACCATAATGATTGGTATATATTGCTTTCACTAGAAGCTCCATTTTTTTGAGAACATTTGGCAATTCTTCGTCCAAACGTGTATCACATGTAAATGCATATATACCTGGTTCAAATCCTGGTGCACCTAACCATTTTAAAAAGGAAATACAGTTTTAAATAAAGTTAACAATTTATTCCAAATGAAAATACTAAAACAAATGTATCACCTTGAACATCCTGGATATTTTCCCAACGTGCCAGAGCCTCTTTCACCGAGACATATATATCTAAATATTCGTTTATTTCTATTTGTTCATCAATTGCAGCTTTTTCAGATGGTGTCAGTACATTCCATCTATGAAATATTCCTTTTAATCGATCATCTGTAATCATGTTAACAAAATAAAACTTAATGAATGAATCACTGAAAAAATGAAATTAGGAGCATTATATGAAATTTATAATGTTACTTTACTCAAACTTGATCTAAAATCTTGTAGATTTTCATTTTTAGAGAGAGATATGTCTGAACGATCTATTGTGCTCCCGGAGCATTCTCAGCACATTGCCAGCCTCCAGGCAGGCAACAGGTCCATCACGGGCATTGAGCAGTAGATGTTGTAGAGAATGAGATAGCACTGCTAGGCCCGGGTCCTCCATGCACGAACCAGCGCTCTCCAGCTAGCTATTCTCGGCCCTCATTGTAGTCTTTGTTATAGGAAATGAAAACGACATAGTGCATGAATTTATTTAAGTGTAAGGTGTTATATTAGAAGTGCTCTACCCATCGCGTACACTCCATGTCATGTAACATATTAGAAAACGGAAAAAAGTAAATGAAATTTTAGAAGCACATTTTTCTGTCATTGCTAATCGGGGTATTTGCCCTCCACACTCCTAAGACGCTCGCTGACCTACTCTAGGGGTCTTTGCTCCGGGTCCCATCCAGCGTCCCTCACTAAGGCGTTTCGAGAAATAAAAATAAACCCAAGTTGATCCAAACTTGAAATTGGTATCGCTGGTCTTTTAGATCTGGTGATAATTATGACTTTACAGGATCCAACAAGACTGACACTTCATCCAACTACTAACTTCATAAATTTCCTTATTTATATCTGTTTTGTTTTTGTAAAGATATTGTTGCAAACTTAATAGGGCAGCTGGCAAGCATAATGGTCAGGAGGTACCAAAATGAAAATCAATTAAATAAGATCTGCTGTGGTAATGACGCTAATGAAGGAGGTTGTTGAGAAGGGTGTATACCATATTGGATCCTGTCGATTCGATTTTTTCCTTCTCACTTGCCTAATCAGAATATAGAAAAATTGCATTATTAGGGAAGGGAAGGTAAACTCAGTGGTAACGCACACTCCCAATGGACTCCCTTGCGGAGTTCAGTAGTGCTGGCCTTGGTTTTTCTCTACAGCTCACTGACGGAGAGTATATAATAGAGAACTCAAATCGGAGGTCGGCAATGCACTGAAAAGGCTCCGGAAGTATAACAGATTTTTCAGGTCATAGAGCATTATCCTCTAAAAGAATCTACCTACAATATTAAGGCACATTTTGTAGTTGTTGTTTATCCTATCGATCGCATTAAATCACTTAAAATTCAAATCAGCGATTTGTAGATATCAATCGTCGACGTTCAGGAAAGCGGCAGTGTTTCTCTCAGAACAACACTTTTGTTGTATAAAGACATTCTGGTGTTTCAACCATTCTCAGTTTCACTTTTTATAATTTTGCTGATTTTTAATTTAGTTTATAAAATGTTTTTTAATGTAGTTTGTAAAACTAGTTAGAAAGACATTAATCTTGTATACTAGTCTACCTTGTATTCTACTGTAACTTGAATTTTTATATTAACTATAGTCTTGGTGATAATCTTCAGTTATTGTAAAGAAGGTTTTAATGAGTTTATTGTATTCAGTCTTGTGCGTAACGTGTTTGAACGAAAAATTAAGTATCTGTATGTTGAGAAGGATGTTTTGAAATGTCGAGAACAGTTTAAGTACCATTATGTGATAAAAATCTGGTATTTTATCTGTCGTAGCATGCATATTTATATTGTTCCAGACCGGTTTCGGATTTTCATCCATCGTCAGAGCAAATTCACCAAGTTCGTATAGAGAGTTCACTTCAACGTAATGTTTCGTTACACTCACACTTGTTGGTTGTATATATGTGGGGAGGTTATAAGGTTATGTTACTATGTGTGTGTGTTTAATGACAAATTGGAATTACTACAAATTATGATTATGAATAGCATGTTTTGAAGAATACTTTATAACTAAATTTTGATAATGTCGTTAAGTATGCTCAGTGTTTTATCAAGTCATTTTGATTAGGGCGGGGGCGATAAATTATTTCAGGAGTAAACTGTACTAATAAGAATAGGTAAAGTTTAAAGAAAGGCAATGTAAAGTTTATGGACAGTCAAAAGCTTGTACAAGTAATAAATAAATGTGAAATACAAGCAGGGTTAATACAAGAAAATATGTAAGTAAATCGATATGTAAGAAGGTTGGCAGGAAACTGCAAATTGGGGATGATATTAAAATAAATAATGGAGGAAATCAAATGTATTCGTTTTTATTTATCATGCTTATTTTTAAATTATATTAATTTATGGTTTAAATTACATTAAGAATACGTATGTTGAGAGAGATGTGGTGGCATTTGTTAAGGTATTTTTAACAGGGCACGGTACCTTAACCAATAGGCATCTTTAGGATAGTGCCGCCTCAAATATTGAAACAACACTGAGTATTTTTTTTTTTTTTTTATCCCACACCATTCGGGCGGTCCCTGAGCTTGCGCTCACACCCACCCAGAGAAGCCATCGACTTCAGAAAGAGAAGGAGGAAAAGAGCTAAAGAAAAATTAACGCCCTCCCTCCCTCCTTCACCAACCCAAGTAGGCAGCGCGGAAACACGCTATCCAAAGGAACCTGATACATCTAAGCAAAACAACAGCAGAGCCCCAGGAGTACCCAACAACAAGCCACAGATCCAAAAAGAAACAACAATAACAACAACAAACACAACACTAACAAAAGAACCACAAGAATAAAATGAATAAAAACTTTCAGCAGCCACTCACACACAACCACGCAATAAATACATCCACTCAAAGCCTCGCACATACCCATAACGTATAACCCACCCATACCATACATCCAAAAAACTTATAAAGCAATCCCTCCAACCCCGCTTTACAAGGCCCCACGACAATCGGCGCTCAAACGCCTCGACCGCAAACTCCATTAAGACCTCATAGGCCGGGCCATTCTCCAATAACAAAGGAAGAGAATCGTTTCTCAAGCTGAGGTGAAAGCCCACTTTGCGCCACATAGAGGCTCTCAGATCTTCGTACATGCCGCAAGACAAAAGAATGTGCTCCGCGGTCTCTTCCATTCCACAACGGCAGTTCCCATTGTCCACCAAACCCATTCTAAACCACTTGCCGTTTATAAAACCGTGACCCGTTATTAACCGAGATACGGCATATGAAAGTACCTTCGGGACAATACGCCTGCCGGCACCTGCCTCTGGCAGGAACAAAAACGTGGTCCTGCCCTTCGTGGAGACCCTCCACCTCG
>JAAEAF010010480.1:0-28164 GCA_011037195.1 Triatoma infestans
AAAAGACTTTATTCATTTATACAAATTATTTTAGGAAGGAGTTTGAGGGATCTCATCGTGGGTATTAAATAATACCTTTACAAACCTATGTATACCTTTCCTCCAAAGCCTCAGAGATAAAATAAAATAAGCGGTTTAACTTTTAGTAAGTTATCAGAAACATAAGAACTGTGTCAAGGTAAATAAATACCTATTTAACAACCTCCTTCTCTAACATTTATAATAAGGGCATTCCAAAATAAAGTGCATATCATCATTTTTGCCCACCGCACAAGTAAAGCAACACTTTTAGGATCAAATAAAAGGGCTATTCCATTATAAGAAATCCTGGAGTGACGATCACGCTACTCTAATTTGAGCTATCAATCTGGTTTTAATGATATTGCTCCTAATATTTACATATGAACTACCATTAGCCAAGAGACATATCAATCTATAGTGGATGTTATATGAAGAGTTGAGACGTCAGTTTAGAGAAATTTTTTTAAGTTATTAGAGACCACGACCACTTGCTGCACCGCCTAGATGTCCTGCGCTCCTATAGAATAAATCATTTTTCTCACAAGAGCCACACCAGATTAAAAGGAATGTCCAGAACCTCCAAAACAGCTTAACAGTCGTCTATAGCAATATCATTCCAGAGTTGAGCGGCTTTACATCGATAAAATCGTCACCAGAATCTTTATAGATTTATTAAAAATATTGGTTTTTCACTTGCCGTCATTCAAGTTCCAGCGAACGAAACTATTGTGGACTTGTCGTGGCAGATTTAAGAGCAACATTAAGAATTTCAATTGGACACGTTCGACTTATAGTGAAGTAGTTCAAGGCCCAATTTTTTAACTGATCCCAAACTTCTGATCGGTAGTGTATATATATATGAATGGGCGGCAATTTGTCTTTTTGTTCGGGGCGACGTAACCACTAGAGCGAGCGCTGCAACTAGCCATAGAAGTGCAAAGGCTTAACATTGCAAACAAAATAAGAACAAAACCAGTTAATTAATTCAATTTGCCAGAATTTACTTTTTAGCTTGCACACATTGCAAAATCCATCGGAAAGTGCGAATTTACTGAATTTTTTTTTTTCACTTTTTCGTGATTTCTCGAAATTGGCTGCAACGATTTTCTTTAAACGTTGAACACTATCTATACATATAAATTCTTATCACTTTTATTTGCCACATTTTTCTGAACGAACAATAGCAATATGCTTTATCTAAAGTATCACTAAAATAACTGATAAGCAATATGCTTTTCTCTAAAGTACTACTAAAATAACTGAGATTGATGAAGTCCTGAAAATAAAACTCTTGAGACTCTTATAATGCGAAAAATAAGATTCAAATAAAGGTTGTACAAGAAAAATTTATGTTCCTGATCAAAATGATGCTGTGTTGACAAATACTGCATTTTCCCTCATAATCTAGATTTGACTTCGCCAAATTTATGTAGTCTATTGCCGCGATTTAGGGAAAAGTAATTTGGTACAAGACAATCACCCTTCATTCCTTTATTGTATAATTCATTTGCAAATTAACGGTTAGTGGACATGTATTACAGATAAACAATGGAGATGAGGATTATACTATTTACCTAAATAAAATTGCATTGTATGATATAGCAAGCTCTCTATCAATCCAATAGCAATGCTTGTGATGGAAATTTGCAGGACAATTTGTTCAGGATAGACACCCTTCACAATTATTTGGAAGAATATTTTAAATGGGTATTAAATGTAATAAATACATGTAACTTAATAGGAGAGAAAATAACTTGATTAATTTTAGAGTCACAATTAGCCTCCTTTAACAAATAATTGAATAATTAATAAAAGGCATAAAAAAGATAGAGATAAGGAACAAATATAATTTTTTTTTTCAGAATTTAATAGTTGTAGATGAAGTTTATACTAAAAAATTAGAACTATTCCTATAAAACAAACAAAAAAAATACAAATTTTACATTTTAGTTACAATAAAAAAAGAAAAATAGTTAAAAACCAACAAAATTAGTTTCTGAATTAACCGCCAGGTAACAGCACTTACTTAATTTAGAATTTGTAGTAGTTCAAATAATTGCCGCTAGAAAGCAGAAGCTTCGATATATAGAACTGTAGTTCCAAAATTTGCCACCCGATCACAGCGCCATCCTGTGATGTACAAATTTTTCAATAGTTTAAAATGCGTCTTTAGGAAGGGACAGGAATTGTTAAGCGTAGTGGAATACCAAAAAAATCTTTGGAAGCAGTGACACCTAGTGACAAACTATATAACCATAAATAAAATTGATTTCTAAGTAGGTGTTGTTATCTGGTGGCCATGTTTATAACTACAACTATAACAATTTTAATTAGTTACTTTATTAATTAGAAAAGAAAAAAAAATCTTGTGTGAAACACTCACACAAGTTTCTCTTACTCCAGTTTTCAAAATTGTAATCGACAAACTTTATAGTTAGTATACCAAATTTAATAAAATTCATCGGTGTTTTTATGGAGGAAATCACAAAAACTGAAACAATTACTTAGATGTACATTATAATTGAAAAAAAAAAGCGCACACTTAATTTTTAAACTAGAAATTAATGAATATATTAATTATATTAATATTTATTTATCTTTTTTCTACATTATATTTCTTGAGCAAGCTATTTTTCTGGAATAATGCTTGATATGATATTTTTCCCTCCTTTCTTTTTCAGGTGAGGGTTCAGATTTTTTACATTTGTTTTACAGCTAGAAGCTGTAGAGGGCTGTGAATATTAATATTATATTATGTAATAACTCAGATACAATGTTAAAATGAGAAATTTAAGACTATTGAAGGATAGTTTCAAATAGTAATCCATCCTATATAATCATTATTTTTATAAGCAATTATATGTAACTACCAACATACAGTTCAAGAATTTTTATCTAAATCTTGTTAATACAATTTACGGGCAGATTTGATTGTATTTTGTTGGTATTTGATTGATTTTGTATTTGATATATTTTTGAAAGCAGCCTCAAAATCTCTTGAAATCGCTGGTCCAATTGCTTGAAAAATTTCATTCAATATTTATTGCCTAAAGAAACTATACATTTCTATAGCAAGAGATTAATTTCTGCTGAAAACTGGACAAAAACACAAACATTACAAGAAGAAACATTACAAACATTACAGCTTAATCTTCAAAGTAATAAAATAATATTAAATACTTGATTAATAAAGTAGATAGTAACAATGATTTAAAAAGACTTTATTCATTTATATAAATTATTTTAGGGAAGGAGTTTGAGGGGTCTCATCGTAGGTATTAAATAAAACCTTTACTAACCTATTATACCTTTCCTCCAAAGCCTCAGAGATAAAATAAAATAAGCGGTTTAACTTTTAGTAAGTTAACAGAAACATAAGAACTGTGTCAAGGTAAATAAATACCTATTTAACAACCTCCTTCTCTAACATTTATAATAAGGGCATTTCAAAATAAAGTGCATATCATCATTTTTGCCCACCGCACAAGTAAAGCAACCCTTTTAGGATCAAATAAATGGGCTATTCCATTATAAGAAATCCTGGGGGGTGACGATCACGCTACTCTAATTTGAGCTATCAATCTGGTTTTAATGATATTGCTCCTAATACTTACATATGAACTAATTAGCCAAGAGACATATCAATCTATAGTGGATGTTATACGAAGAGTTGAGACGTCAGTTTAGAGAAATTTTTTTTAAGTTATTAGAGACCACGACCGCTTGCTACGCCGCCTAGATGTACTGTGCTCCTATAGAATAAAGTATTTCTCTCACAAGAGCCACCCAGTTAAAAGGAATGTCAGAACCATCCAAAAGCTTAACAAGTCTTCTATAGCATATCTTCAGAGGTGAGCTGCTTTACATCGATAAAATCTTCAGCCAGAATCTTATAGATTTATTAAAAATCTTGGTTTTCACTTGCCGTCATTCAAGTTCCAGCGAACGAAACTATTGGGGACATCATGGCAGATTTAAGATCAACTTTAAGAATTTCAATTGGACACGATCGACTATAGTGAAGTAGTTCAAGGCCCAATTTTTTAACTGATCCCAAACTTCTGATCGGTAGTGTATATATATATGAATGGGCGGCAATTTGTCTTTTTGTTCGGGGCGACGTAACCACTAGAGCGAGCGCTGCAACTAGCCATAGAAGTGCAAAGGCTTAACATTGCAAACAAAATAAGAACAAAACCAGTTAATTAATTCAATTTGCCAGAATTTACTTTTTAGCTTGCACACATTGCAAAATCCATCGGAAAGTGCGAATTTACTGAATTTTTTTTTTTCACTTTTTCGTGATTTCTCGAAATTGGCTGCAACGATTTTCTTTAAACGTTGAACACTATCTATACATATAAATTCTTATCACTTTTATTTGCCACATTTTTCTGAAAGAACAATAGCAATATGCTTTATCTAAAGTATCACTAAAATAACTGATAAGCAATATGCTTTTCTCTAAAGTACTACTAAAATAACTGAGATTGATGAAGTCCTGAAAATAAAACTCTTGAGACTCTTATAATGCGAAAAATAAGATTCAAATAAAGGTTGTACAAGAAAAATTTATGTTCCTGATCAAAATGATGCTGTGTTGACAAATACTGCATTTTCCCTCATAATCTAGATTTGACTTCGCCAAATTTATGTAGTCTATTGCCGCGATTTAGGGAAAAGTAATTTGGTACAAGACAATCACCCTTCATTCCTTTATTGTATAATTCATTTGCAAATAAACGCTTAGTGGATATGTATTACAGATAAATAATGGAGATGAGGATTATACTATTTACCTAAATAAAATTGCATTGTATGATATAGCAAGCTCTCTATCAAACCAATAGCAATGCTTGTGACGGAAATTTGCAGGACAATTTGTTCAGGATAGACACCCTTCACAATTATTAAGAATATTTTAAATGGGTATTAAATGTAAAGAATACATGTAACTTAATAAGAGAGAAAATAACTTGATTAATTTTAGAGTCACAATTAGCCTCCTTTAACAAATAATTGAATAATTAATAAAAGGCATAAAAAAGATAGAGATAAGGAACAAATATAAATTTTTTTTTCAGAATTTAATAGTTGTAGATGAAGTTTATACTAAAAAATTAGAACTATTCCTATAAAACAAACAAAAAAAATACAAATTTTACATTTTAGTTACAATTAAAAAGAGAAAAATAGTTAAAAACGAACAAAATTAACATTTCTGAATTAACCGCCAGGTAACAGCACTTACTTAATTTAGAATTTGTAGTAGTTCAAATAATTGCCGCTAGAAAGCAGAAGCTTCGATACATAGAACTGTAGTTCCAAAATTTGCCACCCGATCACAGCGCCATCCTGTGATGTACAAATTTTTCAATAGTTTAAAATGCGTCTTTAGGAAGGGACAGGAATTGTTAAGCGTAGTGGAATACCAAAAAAATCTTTGGAAGCAGTGACACCTAGTGACAAACTATATAACCATAAATAAAATTGATTTCTAAGTAGGTGTTGTTATCTCGTGGCCATGTTTATAACTACAACTATAACAATTTTAATTAGTTACTTTATTAATTAGAAAAGAAAAAAAAAAATCTTGTGTGAAACACTCACACAAGTTTCTCTTACTCCAGTTTTCAAAATTGTAATCGACAAACTTTATAGTTAGTATACCAAATTTAATAAAATTCATCGGTGTTTTTATGGAGGAAATCACAAAAACTGAAACAATTACTTAGATGTACATTATAATTGAAAAAAAAAAGCGCACACTTAATTTTTAAACTAGAAATTAATGAATATATTAATTATATTCATATTTATTTATCTTTTTTCTATATTATATTTCTTGAGCAAGCTATTTTTCTGGAATAATGCTTGATATGATATTTTTCCCTCCTTTCTTTTTCAGGTGATGGTTCAGATTTTTTACATTTGTTTTACAGCTAGAAGCTGTAGAGGGCTGTGAATATTAATATTATATTATGTAATAACTCAGATACAATGTTAAAATGAGAAATTTAAGACTATTGAAGGATAGTTTCAAATAGTAATCCATCCTATATAATCATTATTTTTATAAGCATTTATATGTAACTACCAACATACAGTTCAAGAATTTTTATCTAAATCTTGTCAATAAAATTTACGGGCTAATTTCATTTGTTGGTATTTGATTGAATATTGTATTTGATATATTTTTGAAAGCAGCTTCAAAATCTCTTGAAATGGCTGGTCCAATTGCTTGAAACATTTCTTGAGAAATTTCATTCAATATTTATTTATTTATTGCCTAAAGAAACTATACATTTCTATAGCAAGAGATTGACCTCTGCTGAAAGCTGAACAAAAAAATACAAACATTACAAGAAGAAACATTACAGCTTAATCTTCAAAGTAATAAAATAATATTAAATACTTGATTAATAAAGTAGATAGTAATAATGATTTAAATAGACTTTATTCATTTATACAAATTATTTTAGGGAAGGAGTTTGAGGGATCTCCTCGTAGGTATTATACCTTTACAAACCTATGTATATCTTTCCTCTAAAGCCTCAGTGATAAAATAAAATAAGTGGTTTAACTTTTCTTTATTTTCTATATCTAGTAAGTTAGCAACATTTATAATAAGGGCATTCCAAAATAAAGTGCATAATATTATCATTTTGCCTCCGCACAAATAAAGCAACTCTTTTAGGATCAAATAAATGGGTTATTCCATTATAAAAAAATCCTGGGGTGACGATTACGATACTCTAATTTGAGCTATCAATCTGGTTTTAATGATATTGCTCCTAATATTTACATATGAACTACCATTAGCCAAGGGACATATCAATCTATAGTGGATGTTATATGAAGAGTTGAGACGTCAGTTTAGAGAAATTTTTTTTATAATATTAGAGACCACGACCACATGCTGCGCCGCCTAGATGTCCTGCGCTCCTATAGAATAAAGCATTTCTCTCACAAGAGCCACCCAGTTAAAAGGAATGTCAGAACCATCCAAAAGCTTCACAAGTCTTCTATAGCATATCTTCAGAGGTGAGCTGCTTTACATCGATAAAATCTTCAGCCAGAATCTTATAGATTTATTAAAAATATTGGTTTTCACTTGCCGTCATTCAAGTTCAAGCGAACGAAACTATTGGGGACTTGTCGTGGCAGATTTAAGAGCAACTTTAAGAATATCAATTGGACACGATCGACTATGGAGAAGTAGTTCAAGGCCCAATTTTTTAACTGATCCCAAACTTCTGATCGGTAATGTATATATATGACTGGGCGGCGCAATTGTCTTTTGTGTTGGCGACGTACTAGAGCGAGCCGCTGCCAACTACCATAGACTTGCCAAGATTTAACATTGCAATAAAATAGAACAAAACCTTAATTCAATTCAAATTTGCCAGAATTTACTTTTTGGATTGCACACATGGCAAAATCCATCCGATACTGCGAATTTACTGAATTTTTTTTTTCACTTGTTCGTGATTTTCTCGAAATTGGCTGCAACGATTTTCATTAAACGTTGAATACTATCTACACATAAATTCTTAACACTTGTATTTGCCACATTTTTCTAGGGTAGCAGTAGCAATACGCTTTTCTCTAAAGTATCACTAAAATAACTGATAAGAAATAGGCTATTCTCTGAAGAACCACTAAAATAACTGATGATTGATGAAGTCCTAAAAATAAAACTTTTGAGAAAAACAAATAATGCGAAGATTCAAATAAAGGTTGTACAAGAAAAAAATTATGTTCCTAATCAAAATGATGCTCTGTTGACAAAGACTGCATTTTCCCTCATAATCTAGATTTGACATCGCTAAATTTATTTAGTCTACTGCCGCGATTTAGGGAAGAGAAATTTGGTATAAAACAATCACCCTTCATTCCTCTATTGTATAATTCATTTGAAAATAACGGTTAGTAGACATGTATTACAGATAAATAATGGAGATGAAGATTATACTATTTACCTAAATAAAATTGCATTGTATGATATAGCAAGCTCTCTATCAATCCAATAGCAATGCTTGTGATGGAAATTTGCAGGACAATTTGTTCAGGATAGACACCCTTCACAATTATTTGGAAGAATATTTTAAATGGGTATTAAATGTAATAAATACATGTAACTTAATAGGAGAGAAAATAACTTGATTAATTTTAGAGTCACAATTAGCCTCCTTTAACAAATAATTGAATAATTAATAAAAGGCATAAAAAAGATAGAGATAAGGAACAAATATAATTTTTTTTTTCAGAATTTAATAGTTGTAGATGAAGTTTATACTAAAAAATTAGAACTATTCCTATAAAACAAACAAAAAAAATACAAATTTTACATTTTAGTTACAATTAAAAAGAGAAAAATAGTTAAAAACGAACAAAATTAACATTTCTGAATTAACCGCCAGGTAACAGCACTTACTTAATTTAGAATTTGTAGTAGTTCAAATAATTGCCGCTAGAAAGCAGAAGCTTCGATACATAGAACTGTAGTTCCAAAATTTGCCACCCGATCACAGCGCCATCCTGTGATGTACAAATTTTTCAATAGTTTAAAATGCGTCTTTAGGAAGGGACAGGAATTGTTAAGCGTAGTGGAATACCAAAAAAATCTTTGGAAGCAGTGACACCTAGTGACAAACTATATAACCATAAATAAAATTGATTTCTAAGTAGGTGTTGTTATCTCGTGGCCATGTTTATAACTACAACTATAACAATTTTAATTAGTTACTTTATTAATTAGAAAAGAAAAAAAAAAATCTTGTGTGAAACACTCACACAAGTTTCTCTTACTCCAGTTTTCAAAATTGTAATCGACAAACTTTGTAGTAAGTATACCAAATTTAATAAAATTCGTCGGTGTTTTTATAGAGAAAATCACAAAAACTGAAAAAATTACTTAGATGTACATTATAATTGAAGAAAAAAGAAGCGTACAATTCATTTTTAAACTAGAAATAAATGAATGTATTAATTATATTAATAAAATTGAAATATTTATTTATCTTTTTTCTACATTATATTTCTTGTGCAAGGTATTAAGATAATTCTTGGCATATTATTTGCCAAGATATTTTTCTGAAATAATGCTTGATATGATATTTTTCTTTCCTTTCTTTTACAGGTGAGGGTTCAGATTTTTTTTTACATTTGTTTTACAGCTAGAAGCTATAGAGGGCTGCGAATATTAATATTATCGTATGTAATAACTTAGATACAATGTTAAAATGAGAAATTTAAGACTATTGAAGGATAGATTCAAATAGTAATCCATCCCATATATTCATTAATTTATAAGCATTTATATGTAACTACCAATATACAGTTCATGAACTTTTATCTAAATCTTGTCAATAAAATTTACGGGCTAATTTCATTTGTTGGTATTTGATTGAATATTGTATTTGATATATTTTTGAAAGCAGCTTCAAAATCTCTTGAAATGGCTGGTCCAATTGCTTGAAACATTTCTTGAGAAATTTCATTCAATATTTATTTATTTATTGCCTAAAGAAACTATACATATCTATAGCAAGAGATTGACTGACCTCTGCTGAAAGCTGAACAAAAAATACATACGTTACAAGAAGAAACATTACAAACATTACAGCTTAATCTTCAAAGTAATAAAATAATATTAAATACTTGATTAATAAAGTAGATAGTAACAATGATTTAAAAAGACTTTATTCATTTATATAAATTATTTTAGGGAAGGAGTTTGAGGGGTCTCATCGTAGGTATTAAATAAAACCTTTACTAACCTATTATACCTTTCCTCCAAAGCCTCAGAGATAAAATAAAATAAGCGGTTTAACTTTTAGTAAGTTAACAGAAACATAAGAACTGTGTCAAGGTAAATAAATACCTATTTAACAACCTCCTTCTCTAACATTTATAATAAGGGCATTTCAAAATAAAGTGCATATCATCATTTTTGCCCACCGCACAAGTAAAGCAACCCTTTTAGGATCAAATAAATGGGCTATTCCATTATAAGAAATCCTGGGGGGTGACGATCACGCTACTCTAATTTGAGCTATCAATCTGGTTTTAATGATATTGCTCCTAATACTTACATATGAACTAATTAGCCAAGAGACATATCAATCTATAGTGGATGTTATACGAAGAGTTGAGACGTCAGTTTAGAGAAATTTTTTTTAAGTTATTAGAGACCACGACCGCTTGCTACGCCGCCTAGATGTACTGTGCTCCTATAGAATAAAGTATTTCTCTCACAAGAGCCACCCAGTTAAAAGGAATGTCAGAACCATCCAAAAGCTTAACAAGTCTTCTATAGCATATCTTCAGAGGTGAGCTGCTTTACATCGATAAAATCTTCAGCCAGAATCTTATAGATTTATTAAAAATCTTGGTTTTCACTTGCCGTCATTCAAGTTCCAGCGAACGAAACTATTGGGGACATCATGGCAGATTTAAGATCAACTTTAAGAATTTCAATTGGACACGATCGACTATAGTGAAGTAGTTCAAGGCCCAATTTTTTAACTGATCCCAAACTTCTGATCGGTAGTGTATATATATATGAATGGGCGGCAATTTGTCTTTTTGTTCGGGGCGACGTAACCACTAGAGCGAGCGCTGCAACTAGCCATAGAAGTGCAAAGGCTTAACATTGCAAACAAAATAAGAACAAAACCAGTTAATTAATTCAATTTGCCAGAATTTACTTTTTAGCTTGCACACATTGCAAAATCCTTCCGATAGTGGGAATTTACTGAATTTTTTCTTCACTTTTTCGTGATTTCTCGAAATTGGCTGCAACGTTTTTCTTTAAACGTTGAATACTATCTATACATAAAATTCTTATCACTTTTATTTGCCACATTTTTCTGAACGAACAATAGCAATATGCTTTATCTAAAGTATCACTAAAATAACTGATAAGCAATATGCTTTTCTCTAAAGTACTACTAAAATAATTGAATTGATGAAGTTCCTGAAAATAAAACTCTTGAGACTCTTATAATGCGAAAAATAAGATTCAAATAAAGGTTGTACAAGAAAAAAATTATGTTCCTGATCAAAATGATGCTCTGTTGACAAAGACTGCATTTTCCCTCATAATCTAGATTTGACATCGCAAAATTTATTTAGTCTATTGCCGCGATTTAGGGAAAAGTAATTTGGTACAAGACAATCACCCTTCATTCCTTTATTGTATAATTCATTTGCAAATAAACGCTTAGTGGATATGTATTACAGATAAATAATGGAGATGAGGATTATACTATTTACCTAAATAAAATTGCATTGTATGATATAGCAAGCTCTCTATCAAACCAATAGCAATGCTTGTGACGGAAATTTGCAGGACAATTTGTTCAGGATAGACACCCTTCACAATTATTAAGAATATTTTAAATGGGTATTAAATGTAAAGAATACATGTAACTTAATAAGAGAGAAAATAACTTGATTAATTTTAGAGTCACAATTAGCCTCCTTTAACAAATAATTGAATAATTAATAAAAGGCATAAAAAAGATAGAGATAAGGAACAAATATAAATTTTTTTTTCAGAATTTAATAGTTGTAGATGAAGTTTATACTAAAAAATTAGAACTATTCCTATAAAACAAACAAAAAAAATACAAATTTTACATTTTAGTTACAATTAAAAAGAGAAAAATAGTTAAAAACGAACAAAATTAACATTTCTGAATTAACCGCCAGGTAACAGCACTTACTTAATTTAGAATTTGTAGTAGTTCAAATAATTGCCGCTAGAAAGCAGAAGCTTCGATACATAGAACTGTAGTTCCAAAATTTGCCACCCGATCACAGCGCCATCCTGTGATGTACAAATTTTTCAATAGTTTAAAATGCGTCTTTAGGAAGGGACAGGAATTGTTAAGCGTAGTGGAATACCAAAAAAATCTTTGGAAGCAGTGACACCTAGTGACAAACTATATAACCATAAATAAAATTGATTTCTAAGTAGGTGTTGTTATCTCGTGGCCATGTTTATAACTACAACTATAACAATTTTAATTAGTTACTTTATTAATTAGAAAAGAAAAAAAAAAATCTTGTGTGAAACACTCACACAAGTTTCTCTTACTCCAGTTTTCAAAATTGTAATCGACAAACTTTATAGTTAGTATACCAAATTTAATAAAATTCATCGGTGTTTTTATGGAGGAAATCACAAAAACTGAAACAATTACTTAGATGTACATTATAATTGAAAAAAAAAAGCGCACACTTAATTTTTAAACTAGAAATTAATGAATATATTAATTATATTCATATTTATTTATCTTTTTTCTATATTATATTTCTTGAGCAAGCTATTTTTCTGGAATAATGCTTGATATGATATTTTTCCCTCCTTTCTTTTTCAGGTGATGGTTCAGATTTTTTACATTTGTTTTACAGCTAGAAGCTGTAGAGGGCTGTGAATATTAATATTATATTATGTAATAACTCAGATACAATGTTAAAATGAGAAATTTAAGACTATTGAAGGATAGTTTCAAATAGTAATCCATCCTATATAATCATTATTTTTATAAGCAATTATATGTAACTACCAACATACAGTTCAAGAATTTTTATCTAAATCTTGTTAATACAATTTACGGGCAGATTTGATTGTATTTTGTTGGTATTTGATATATTTTTGAAAGCAGCCTCAAAATCTCTTGAAATGGCTGGTCCAATTGCTTGAAAAATTTCATTCAATATTTATTGCCTAAAGAAACTATACATTTTTATAGCAAGAGATTACCTTCTGCTGAAAACTGGACAAAAACACAAACATTACAAGAAGAAACATTACAAACATTACAGCTTAATCTTCAAAGTAATAAAATAATATTAAATACTTGATTAATAAAGTAGATAGTAACAATGATTTAAAAAGACTTTATTCATTTATATAAATTATTTTAGGGAAGGAGTTTGAAGGATCTCATCGTAGGTATTAAATAAAACCTTTACAAACCTATTATAGCTTTCCTCCAAAGCCTCAGAGATAAAATAAAATAAGCGGTTTAACTTTTAGTAAGTTATCAGAAACATAAGAACTGTGTCAAGGTAAATAAATACCTATTTAACAACCTCCTTCTCTAACATTTATAATAAGGGCATTCCAAAATAAAGTGCATATCATCATTTTTGCCCACCGCACAAGTAAAGCAACACTTTTAGGATCAAATAAAAGGGCTATTCCATTATAAGAAATCCTGGAGTGACGATCACGCTACTCTAATTTGAGCTATCAATCTGGTTTTAATGATATTGCTCCTAATATTTACATATGAACTACCATTAGCCAAGAGACATATCAATCTATAGTGGATGTTATATGAAGAGTTGAGACGTCAGTTTAGAGGAATTTTTTTTAAGTTATTACAGACCACGACCGCTTGCTGCGCCGCCTAGATGTATTGCGCTCCTTTAGAATAAAGCATTTCTCTCACAAGAGCCACCCAGTTAAAAGGAATGTCAGAACCATCCAAAAGCTTCACAAGTCTTCTATAGCATATTTTCAGAGGCGAGCTGCTTTACATCGATAAAATCTTCAGCCAGAATCTTATACACTTATTAAAAATATTGGTTTTCACTTGCCGTCATTCAAGTTCCAGCGAACGAAACTATTGGGGACTTATCGTGGCAGATTTAAGAGCAACTTTAAGAATTTCAATTGGACACGATCGACCATAGTGAAGTAGTTCAAGGCCCAATTTTTTAACTGATCCCAAACTTCTGATTGGTAGTATATATATTCTTAAGGGGCGGCAATTTGTTTTTTTTTGTCCGGGGCGACATAAACGCTAGTGCTGTGATCACTGCATATGAAAAAAATTGTATTTCTAAATTATTTTAATAAATTAAATTAAAATATAACTAAAAAATATTAATGAATACAAAATATGGAGTAAAAATAATATTTTGTTGAAAATCTTACCTTTAAGAATCATTAGTCATTACCAAGTTATCATTTCGAACTTTTTATTGCCTGCAAAGATGAGAGTTCTGAAAGTCTACTTACATAAATATGCATCAAATAGGATATCAATATGATTGCATAATCTCCTTCAATTATGTTACAATTTTTTAAGGGCATAAAAGTAAAAAAAAATTTAATTGATTGTAGTAAAAATGTTTACAGAAAGTATCAAAGTATATTTTTCAGAATCAATAAATTAGCGAATAAAACAAAACAAAAAAAATTCAAGTTATCTGGCATATGACAGTTGCAACATGAGTAGATTACGTGTTTACATATTTCAACCCCCCCCCCCCCCCATAATCCAACACAAAAAATTACGATAAAACACAAATAATCCCGGGTAGAAAAAATCTTTTTTTTTTTGTGTGTCGTTTACCTCCTCGAAGGAGACGTGTACGCAAAGCATGTAGCAAGATGAACTGTGGAGCGGAACAGCTTGCCAAGAAGTACTAAGAAGAGTATGTCTTTCTGTAAATCTCTAGGTCCACTAAAACGTCCGAATTTACACATCAAAGACACTCGTCACTTATCTCCATCAAAACGTCCGAAATTATACATCAAAGAAGCACACCCAGTCACCGTGGTCATCATCGTCTGCCCTATTCGGCTATTCCTTTGGGATTTCTTATCTTTATCCTTAGACTTATCTTAGATATCCCTAGGCGGTTCTTTTGCACTCTTCTTTTCTCTACTCCGGCTTTTAATTGAACGATTTTTAGAATTAAAACTATCTTCTTTTTTTTTTAAGCTTATAAAAGGAATGCTTATAATATTAAAATATAAAATATTCTCTAGCCTAGAATAAAGCCTTTTTCTTTTAGAATGTTAAGATTTTTCTTCCTTTTCACTTTCCTCATTTACCAAGTTTATCAAATCAGAAGTTTCTGCTACGCTTAAATCGGCATTTAGTCATACAAGCACCTCGGGTTTGCAGGAGTGCCTATTGCAAAACATATTTTATAAATATTTTTTAAAACATTAAGATGAACAGTGAATACTTAACATGAACATTACATGATATAAATAAAAAAGTAAATATCTTTTGTCGCATAAGTTCATCAAGGTTCATATCTTCTTCCAATGTAGAATCACATGAACACAGTCTGAATCAACATATTTTATTGGTTGATTTGGAGACGCTGAACTAATGGATTCCACTGAATGAGTTTTACTACCCGCTATGTTCACTGGTATATCATCTATTTCATAATCCCCTTCCAACTCTGATCATGTTCCATTTGGTTTTCCATAATATTTAGCTGATTTACTCAATTATAAAGTTGATTTTGAGGTAGCCTTGATGAATTTGTGGCGTTAAAATTCAAATTGTTCGTTCTATATTGGCTCCCTTCAATTTCATCAATGTCACCTACCTTGGCCTCTATTGGTCAGTTGACAGTTGCTCCCCCCCCCCCTCCGGTATATTTGGGTTAAAATATATGATGAAAATTTGTCATTTTATAATAACTGTTTTATGAAAGGTGTAAGAGAAAGTTGTATGAGTGTTTCACACCTAGTAAGAGGAAGTATTGCGATCTTGCCAACCTATCGAAATCGAGTTTTCACGGGAAATACATGTTTCAGGGCCCCTAAATACGAAAACACTTTGTAGCGAAGGCCAGTGTGTGTTTAACAGAATATCTTAAAAACGAAAAGTTTCAGGAAGCTCTAACTAGGTATTCCATTTAGGCACTACCACCGCATCAGACGCGACGATTTCGAGCAAAATCCATCAACTGAATGATTTCTTTTTTCAACTTTTTGTGATTTTCTCCAAAACTGTTCCAACGATTTTCTTTAAGCTTCTTATACCAACAGAAATACTGCAATAAATATCTTTCACTTTTATTTGAAACTTTTTCCAGAGAAATTGAATTTTGCGTGGTTCTGGGGGAATCAGTAGCGTTTAAACACGTATATTAATTGCACATACAAGGAGCTACAACTTTTATTTGAAATATTTCTCTGGGTAAATTCATTTAATGGTACTTTTGGTAGAGAGAGGGATTATGTTTTCCTCTAAAAGCCTACTTTTGTTTATTATTCAATTCTGTCATCTAAATAATATTAATTAGAAATAAATGTGTGTCAACTTGAAGAAAATGGGTTAACCAGAAGTTCGTTTTCACAGAACTTATTTCAGTTTTCTACGATTCCATCCATAAAAAAAAAAAAAAAAAAAAAAACTGACTGATTTCATTAAATTTGTACACCAACTATGGATACAGAGACACCTATCACTTTTAATGGGAACTTTTTATCCGTGAAAGTTCATTTTAACAAAATTTGGACGGACGGGGAGTGTCTAATTTCCCTTATAAAAGTCATTTTATTAAGTTCAGATTCTCTAATTGAATATAAAATTGAAGTCAAGCCAATTTTTTAGTAAAAATTATAAGTGTGAAGTAAATTTGTCACTTAAATCTGTGTAAACAAATTGCGGAATTGCGGTAAGAGAAAGTTACGTGATTGTTTCACTCACCACATTTTTATGGATTGTTTTATTAATTTTCTCAAAAATGTCAAATACAATCTATCTATTTATCGTATAATAAAATAAAAACAATATAATGTTTATTTATTTTATTATTACTTCTTAGTATCAAAAATTATAATAACTTCTAGCTTCATTTACAAAATAAAATCAAGGACTTTAAAACAAATGTGCTTGCGAGGTAAGTTTTGTATCTAAGTGTATACATTCAACTTACTTTGTCAGCATATCTTACTCTTAGCTCTCCCTTTTTTTTTTTGTTGATAAACTTTGGAATACATTCATAAGCCATTTTTAAGTTAAAGCTGGAATTCTTTTCAATAGTTTAATATTTCTGTTTTTATTTTAAAGTTCAGTCTCTGTAACGTTTTATACTATATGCACTAGTGTGTTTCAATCATTGTATTAGTTGCATTAAAAATAATGTACATAATATTTTTCTCTTCTATTCTTTTAATGATATATCCATGCAGGTTTGTTTTGTTTATTATTAGTAATAATCTTATAGGGAATATTAAATATTTTTTTTTTTTAGTTTTAAACATTGTCTTTATTTATAGAGGCGTTATTTTAAAGCATGGAGAGATTGAGAGGATTATTGAAACCTTTAAAAGTTAGTATCCGAAGAGAAGAAATTGCACAATGTATATTATGTATAGCATTGTATTAATTTTTTATATGTTTCATTAGATGTTTCAGATTCATCCAGAAGTACTTGTAGCAGTTCAGAGAATGAATGTTATTGTTCATTTACCATAAAGGAACCTTTCCAACTTTCAGGTATACATTTCACCAAGTCTTATTTGCCCATAAAAAGGCAACCTTTTAAAGGATTGTTAATAACTTAATTTAGGATGAAACAAAAAAAAGAAAAGAATTTCTAGTAAATCTGAAAAGGAAAATTTCTTACTCATTGTAATGTAATAGGAGTGTCAGAAATTATTACTTCTAACAAATTTTGTACAGAATATTAAACATTCATTTTTTTCATGCAAACAAGTAATTTTTTATCATATTTTTAAAAACAATAAATGTCCACCTTAACAAAATTTTCTGAATTTTGTGCGTTACATAGAATTTGATCTAGTATTTTAGAACCTTTTAAATTTTAAACTAGAGCTCAAATTTAATTGTTTACTGCTTTCTAAGAGAAATCTTAAAAAATATCTTTTTACATCTCCAGATAGTCTTTTTAATTGTTACAATTTTTTTTTTTTTCAGTTGGGTTTAAATTAAAATATATACCATCAAAGTTAGCTGTTGAAACTGATTTATTTATTGATGATAATGTTTTCAACGTGACAATATCAAGTGAGTTCTGAATGCTTTAACACATTTTTTTTTTTTTTAATATAAATCCAATTAACAATTGCAATAAATCCAATTGTTAAGGTGGATTTGCCAATTACATTGATCCAATTTATAATGTACTATGAAAAATACTAAAGAACTAATCATTTTGTATCTCTTCTTCCAAACTTTCTTCATAAGTTCACTTTCAGAGGAGATATTTTATGTTTTTCTCTTTAAGATTCCTCAAACTGCAATTAAATTTGTTTTCGAATTGAAATGTAGCTTCATAACTATGCACTAAACTTTAATTTAATTTTGGTTCAAAGTAAATTCAATGCTAAGTAATGTGATAGCAAATACTATAGACACTATGACGTCAAAAATTGCGACCCCTCACAAGTGACCAACCATATTTCCGAGGATCAATATTGGATACAGTTTGAACAGATCTGATGATGGCCTTATTTCAGATGTAAAAGATTGCTTGATGTAAGAATCCGAATATACACATCATTTTTTAATAATATTTTAGCTGGGAAAAAATCATTGCAGTTAATATTCGTGTATTAAACTTCTCAGAAGGCCCATAAGTTTCAATAGTGAACCACAAGTGCTGAAATTAATATATTCATCATGCACATGCCTTCGTTTTTGTTTTACTTTGAATTTGTTCTTAATCTTTATGTACATTCAGAGCCTTAGCCATTTCTTGATAACTGAAAATAATCACACTGCTAAATACATCCAGATTCAAATAAATGATTTGATCTCAAATTTCATGAATATTAATAAGAAGGCTACCTCCAATATTATTTATAGAATTTTATATTTACTATTTTATAGAAATAAAACTAGATGAAAATACATTGATATCGAATCAAAAAGGTCACAAACTAAATTGTTTGTCAATAACTTTTAAAGAAGCACGGCTATTTGAAAAATTCTATATACTTAATCTATAAAATGAACTTATTTTGTCAACTTTATCATGATTATGCTAGTTAATTTACTTACATGTCTACATTAAATAGAGAATCAGTGTCAAATTGTACAAATGATGTGGCCACACTTTAACTTTTGATCACTGTTTTCTGAAACTCCATTCAAAACTGTTTTTAGTGCAGAAATCAATTAAATTCTGCATTTACTATTTGATTTTCACTTCACAATGAGCAAAGTACATCTTTCCAAAAAAAATTTGGTGAATACAGATATCATAGTATATAATCCTCAAATTTTAATTCCGTAATCTTTTTAATTCGTGTTTGTAGGAACTATTTCTAGTATAGTATAGTGCGTATGAGATATGTGAAGCCTGTTTCTGCCAGTGTAACAAATTTTTGAATATATCTTCGGTGTTTTCATGATTCCCAGAAAAAAAAAATTCAGTTTTTGCATCAAAATTTCAAGAAAGTCATGAAGAAATGCGGATTGTGCCAAAAAGTAGAAATGTACAATAAACATGTAATTATTGTATTCATAAGATTCCACGAAATATTTGTATATGAAATTTACTTACATATCTATAATTAAATAGTGGAATAGATAGAATTAATATCAATGTATTTTCCTCTGGTCTTATTTCTTTAAAATTGAACAAATATATTTGAGGTAGCCTTCTTATGAAGCTCAGGAAATTTGATATCTACTCATTAATTTTATCCAAGAATTTTAAGAATTTTCTAAAAAAATTAAAAATAGAAATGGAAATTCTTTCGTTCTTCCTAGTATTTTCATAGAACATTCTTGCAAGTTTATTTCTTTCAAGTATTCTAATCTCATTTAACATTTATTTTGCAGTAAAAAACCCTACACTTAGTTGTCTCATTCCATTAAATGAGGAATTAAATATTTGTTTAAAATTATATAATTTTAATCCAATGATACCAGATTGTATCTCTGGATGTCTAGAATTTGTAGCATTTTTTAAACCAGCTATGGCAAAAATACCTTTGGGTTGTTTTCACATACCTCTGCAAAAGGTAAATATTTTTTAAATAATGTTATATATAAAATAAATATATGTTTTATATTATTTGATACATGTTATATTTAAATCAACATAATTTTTATTAATGCTAATAAAAATAAAAATTATTATTAGCTCCCACAAATAAAAAAGATATTTATTGATTAGGACTTAAATATATCTTTTTGACTAAGCTAAAACGCAAGTAAATTATCCGAAGTTTCTTCACAGTTCTGATATTTTTTTTTTCAAAATTGGAATTTTTAACAAAGATCTAAGTGGAAATTTGCATTGAACCGAAATCACACTTTAGAGGAAACGTTATTATCACCACTCTTACAGAACCCCCTATTTATAAATTTTTTCAAATAAAAGAAGTAATAATCGATAGTTATTAAACCTAAGTCTAAAAAAAATCAGAGAAGATGATTTCGAAACAACCGCGAGCATCAGTAAAAGCCATTCAGGATAATCATTCTTCCTGTTGGCGTTTGGGTAACTAAAACATTTCTGTCAGATCTCGCATTCAGACCATTCGCTGGAAAATATTTTTTGTACTCTTGGGACATAAAAACATGTATTTCCGATGAAAAATCAGTTTCAAAAAATTTGATAGTAATGAAATATTCCGTATTACAATAATGAGAGAAAGACAAATCATTTAAAAAATAGTATTCAAATCGTCAGGCCTTAAAATTACAATGAGATGTTTGAATGGCATTGGTCAGAGAAGTTTTTAAAGAAAAAGAATTCTTTGTTGCTCTACGTTTCGGGTACCATTGATGCCCTTCTTCAGGAGCTCTTTAGGGTAGGAGAGCAGTGAAATTTGAGAACGTATATTTCAGTCTCAACGTTTTCAAAGTTCACTCCTCTCCTACCCTAAAGAGCTCCTGAAGAAGGGCATCAATGGTACTCGAAACGTAGAGCAACAAAAAATTATTTTTCTTTAAAAACTCCTCTGGCCATTGCCGTATAAACATCTCATTGTTATTTTAAAAATACTTACGCGATTCTGGAAGGAAAGATGATGAGTTGTTTAAAATTCTGAAGATGGTCCTAATATTCATTAATAAATAGTGCAGTAATGTTTAACAGATTCAGAGGCTGAACTGTATAAATTTAATCCTCCAATGATACCCGATTGTATCTTTGGATGTGTAGAATTTGTAGCAATTGGCTAGGGCACAAATATCCTTAATTTTAAAAAGCTTCGTACAATATAATATTAAAAATGATGAACTATTTAAAATATTCATTGGAAGTACATTTCAAAATACCAATAGTTTTATAAAAATAATTTCATACTTTTAAAAATCGAATGCCTTAAATAATTGTGTTTAAAGTACTGTGCTAAGCTATTTAAAAAAATTTGATTGAAGGCTTTCGATTTATAAAAGTAAAAATATGAAATATACTTTTCTTTAAAACATTTTAATAATATCTCGATTATTCCACTCATATCAGTGATTAAAGTTGTACTTTTAATCTAAAATGATTATACAGTTTTTTTTAATCTCTGAAAGTTAAATCTGCTTTTACCTTGTCATCGACTACAAACCAAATTAGTTAATAAAATTCGTCAGATTAATTAATATTAATTAGTCGGTCAAATTTTAAGATTTCTAAGGATCACTAAAATATATTAATAAAATATATACTGACAATACCATACCTCACTATTATTTCAAACATTTGGTGAAAGGAAAATTATTTTTAACTAATTGCAGGAAAGCTGTGTTACTAGTGCTCTTGAATCTGTCACTTCAGACTAATTCTTCTGTGACATTAAGAGAGCAATTAAACTTTGTATTTAATGAAAATCTAAATCTAAGAAATGGAAAAAATGGTCAGGATTGTGAAAATTTGGCAATTAGGGAAAGTATTGTGTGTTTGGGTCCGATTTTTTCGGTTTATTGATTTAATACTATTCTCTTCTTATGCAGAGAGGACAAAGAGGCTATTATGCTCTCTTCATATCATAAAATGATCTATTTCTTTGATAATTCCTAGTTGATAATTGATTATACCTATTTGTTTTTCATAGGGGCTAGACAAAGAAGAATGCGGTTCTACTGCAAGAAAAAAAAATATTGATATTTTTTTACTTATCATTTCATCAATATTCAGTCTTGGTTTGTTTAACTCATTTAAGTTTAACAATTATACTTAATTCATTATTTATTGTTCTTTTTATTTTTTACATATCTACTATATATTGTGACTTCATTTAAAATGAAAATGACTAAATTTTAAATACTTAATTTGCATAATTTTAAAAACTTTTATTAATTTATAACCTGTAGGGATGTATTATATTTATTATTTTATTTTAATGTTATCGTAGTGTTATTGATAATTTTAGCTGAAGTTTGTAAATAGCATGTCGGTTTATTCTTCACATGTTATGCAAATGTCATTAGAACTATTTGTAAATTATAATAAATAAATAATTTTTTGCCCCAATTGTTTTGTTATAAAAGCTAACTTACATCATCCAAGGTAATTCGAGTTCCAAAGGCCTAATTTAAAGTTAAAATATTTAGAGATTGGATACCATCAAGGATAAAGAATAAGATCACCATTAAGTATATGATTCGCGATATCATTACATTGTCTGTAATAATGTCAGCGACTATTTGAATAATTTGAATTTCATCTACAAGAATATAAAAATTGATATTAATTATAGTAAGGAATAGGCAATTTTTCGGTGATGACCTACTAATTATTACACATGCTTGTGAGTTTGTGGAGTTGGCCAATTAATAAGACTGGTTTACTTCAAAAGCCTATATTTCCATAAATTCTCGTGTCATTCTTTTATGATAAAATTTACTTTGTACTAGTATCAAAAATTATCAACTAGTGTACTTTGATTTAGAACAAACCAACTTATTTTCTCAGATAAAGAAATAATATTAATAAATATACATCATAATATTAAATTTTTATTATGTTAGGTAAAAACATTATTTTAATATTAGCTTTTGATTGTAATTAGCTTAACATAAAAGGAATAAAAATTCGTATGGTATAATAGAAAATCTGAAGAAATACAGGCTTTTGGTAGAATCATTCTAATCAATTAGCCTAACGGCATGAATTCCAAAGTAAGAAATAATCAGTAATTAACTATTCGTACAAAACAAAAATTCACCGCGAGAAATCATGTACCAAAAAAAACCACTTATATTTGTAATTATAAAGAATGTCATCAGATGGCTATACCATTCACACCGACCAACTGCAAACAAGAACTCAACACCATTATACACTATAGTCACAAAAAAACGGAGGATACTAAGCAGCGTTGTCCCTAATTATTAAGAAAGAACAAACGAAACCCGTACCCAAAAGCCCCTTCAATGACTTTTACCCCGAAAAATGTTTCAAATAAAAGTTGTAGCTGACAGTGGTAGTGGTATATTGTATGTAACTCCATTCTTAGTTTAAAGAAAATCGTTGAAGCCGTTTTAGAGAAAATAACAAAAAACTGAAAAGTATTTTTCAGTAAAAACGCACTTCTGGTCATCCGATTTTCTTGTAACTTCGAATTTTAGCAACATATTTGATTTTAAGGCTTCTGTCAGACGTAGCGGCTGTTTACGAGCCACTTCATTCGCGACTTTTCTAGCCACTTTTTGAAATGAAGTAGTAAAGAAATGGAATACTACTAATTTATGTATTATGTACTAAATGCGGTATGTACTTAGCAAATGTAGAGGTTTAAACATAAATATGATAAATTAGAATAATAAGAAAATATTAAATTTTTAGCAAAATGTTTGCATTAATAAAAAGTAAAGAAAATTAAATAAATTTTGGAATAAAATAATAAATATTCTTATATTTGGAACGAAACTGCATATTTGTATTTAAGAAATATAAATTTTCGTCAATACTTAACAATAATGCATGGCTCTGACATATTTGTGCTCTGAGAAATCTGTGACTTTAAATTTCAAATGTTCCTAAGGTTTGTTCAATTTTACTGGCGCATTTTATAGTCGTCTGGATAACATATAATCATTTGAAGTCTACCTTTGGGCAAGTACTCCTATAGGTTAAATATTTCCAATATGTAACTCACAACATTGAGATTTACGTTATGGCAAAATTTAAAGGAAATCTATTTAAAAAATAAAATTTTTAATGTTGAGTTATTCTAAATGTTATTTACCTTAAGTGTTATTTAGTTAAAAGAATTGTTTATTAAACTGAACTAGCACAAGAGGAAAACCCCAAAAGAACCTCTACATAAATTTTTCCGAAGAAATGTTCCAAATAAAAGTTTTATCCCTTTGTATGTGTAGTTGATACACTAAGTTTACAGAAAATTGTTAGAGCCCTGAAAAACTGGAAAAGCATTCAGTAAAGTGGTGCTTCCGGTTGAGGAATTTTGACTGGTAACTTATTTTCGGATCCTATGGTGATACCTAAACCGAATATCAAGTTTGAACTTTCTGCGATTTTATATATATATATATAAAAAATAATAATATTAAGGTTTATATACAGTGTAACAATAGAAAAGTAAGTAGGGTATAAAGGAGGCTTGTAAAACAGCAAATTTGTCCAATATGGCGGCGTCCACAGGGCGTGCCAAAACTTGACCTTGTCAACTAAATTGTCTTCGTTAAAAATGATTTTAATTAGGAAATAAAATAGTGATCCGTAAAAACGTGATGGTTTTTGATACGAGTTTTTCCCATTAGTAGTGGTAAATGCTGCCCTATAAATATGGTCTGTGAATAGCTCTTTACATCACTTCCTAAAGCAATCTTCTTGCTGCTGACGTATCAAACTTTATTCTTGTAATAATTATGTTTGCTTATTTATAAGATTTTTCAATTAATTTTAGATTCTGCTGAACATGAGTATATCATTAAATTCATATTTATGGTTAAAAGTAAAAGAATATATACCAATAGGGGGTTGGTATGTGGACAATGTTCACGTGCCTATCCCTTATCCCATACGGGATACATTACGCTTACATTTCACACATAAATTAATAAATACGATATCAGTGCGTACTGTGATAAGGTGTCTTGAGTGCGACATGGACCTTACATATAATAGGGTTCAAGATTGTGAGTCGTGTACGACCCGCACGGACAATTTGTTTTCAATACTAAAGTTAAGGAGATTGAATAATTAAGCCCACTTCTTCATCAGCTTTTCACAACGCTTCATCATGCCTTGTGTAAAAAAATAAATTATTTTAATTATTTCATAATTAGTATCCTTACTAAAAATTCTTGTTTACAGTGTAATGAATGTAACGTATCATTCGAGACAAAGTCTCGATATGAAATTCACAGAGCCTTAACCCATGGTGAACGTGCTAACTATACATGCATTTGTAGAACAAATTATGCACACAAAAAACGCCTTCTAAACAATCAAAAGAATAAATGTACAGCTCATGGGCGTTATGTGTAAGTTTGTTTTCTTAAGTTTGGTTTTTCAGTTTTAAACAAAAATAAATAAAAAATTGTTTATAGATGTATACACTGCAATAAAATACAAGCAGACGTACATAATGGCCAACTACATGAAGCTGCCTGTGGTGCTAAAAAGGCACGTTTAGAACCTTCCAGGAAGGAGCTTTTGGCGTTACCAACAGGGTTTCAGCATACACCTATGTGACGGCTTTCAAGAGTCGTCTAGCATCATATTTTGTACGTTCAACCAGCTGCATGGATTTGCCAACATTTTTGGATAGTGTAAAGTCATAAGTTGAGGACATCATTAAACAAAGCCTAGTATTACACACATCCATTAAATTTAATCTATGGGCTGACTGCACTTTCCAAAATCAGCAGGCGAGAACATGGTAAAGGCTCTGAAGACGCGGAATAAGCCGGTATACGTGAGTGATAATATTAGCGCAGTATTAGATATAGCCTTTAATAAGTTAAAAAGGGAACTAGAAGAGGCGGCAATATCCAAGAGTGGGTGGTCATTGGTTTCTGTGGATGGTTTAAGGGTACGGGTGGGGAAACATAATCCACTAAGGGCATCCACATATGTACCATTATCTAGATGCATTGAACGTAAAAAAGCATGCATCAATGAAAAAAATTATGATAATAGGTGCTTTCTATACGCAATTCTGGCGAATTTATTGATAGAGAAAATGCACACCACCCAAGTAAATATATTGATTTGGAAAATAAATACAATTTCTTAGGTATCAATTTTCCAACATCTCTTAGAGATGTTGAAAAATTTGAAGCGTACAATAATATTTCGATCAATATATTTTCGCTGGATCATAAACACCTTGTGTATCCGGTAAAAGTTGTGAATAGAGAAATGGCAGACCATCGTGATTTGTTAATTCTAAATTCACACACTGATTACCATTATGTTTACATCAAAAAGTTTAATCGGCTTGTTGGCAAACAAATTTCAAAACGTAAGGCTTTGAAATTTATCTGCAAACGTTGTTTCACCCATTTTGATAAGCGCTAAGACGGGGAGTTGCGTTATGAAGAGCATGTTAGATTGTGTCATACACACAAACCTACCAACACAAAAACCATATGTTGAATTTGAGCGTGGTGGCCGCATTCAACGGGTGTCGGTTGTAATATACTTAGATTCTGAATCGATATTAGAACCGGTAGATATGTGTAGGCCTAATCCTGATGAAGTGTAAACACTCACAACTCATGTGCACACACCGATGAGTTTTGGTGTATACATTAAATTCAGCGATGAATTGTCTAATATTGGTTTACCTACCCAACTCTACATATACAGAGGACCTAATGCAGCAAAGGAGTGTATATTGTATTTGAATAAAATTGCCAAAGCTGTAGAAATTATCTACAGCTTGCAAACACCTATGAATCCTATGACTGATGAGCAGGAGGATGCCTTTCTCCAAGCCACAGATTGTTATGTGTGTGATCAACCGTTTACCGATCAAAATATAAAGGTAAAAGATCATTCACATATATCAGGCGCGTATAGAGGACCTGCACACAATAATTGCAACCTGTTATGTAGACAATTAAATTTTGTTCCGGTATTCTGTCATAACCTTAGCGGTTATGATTCTCACTTCCTAATTAGGCAATTAGGATATGATGATCAGGATATCTCAGTTATTCCAACTACTGGAGAGCGATATATATCATATATAAAAACCGTGTCCAACAGAATAACTTTACGCTTTGATGACACCTACAGATTTATGGCTGACAGTTTGGATAACCTTGTGAAAAAGCTTACTCATTTAGTGGAAACTCCTAAATATTTTAGCGCTGATAAAATGAACCTAGTGCCTAGGAGAGGTGTATTTCCGTACGAGTATATCACATGTTGGAATTGATTGGAAGATACTTCACTACCACCTAGAGAGTTGTTTGGTAGCAGTCTTAAAGGTGGTAAGAACATCAGCGTTGATGATTACCAACATGCGTTAAACGTTTGGAATACATTTTCCTGTAAAACACTTGGTGAATATAGCGATCTATATTTAAAAATTGATATATTATTACTCTCAGACATATTTGAACAGTTTCGAGCTGTTACGATTAAATACCATAAATTAGACCCTGCATATTATTTTACATTGCCTGGCCTATCGTGGGATGCCATGTTACGATTTACCCGTTGTAAACTTGAACTTCTCACAGACTAAGAGCAAATTTTAATGAATGAGCGGGAGATAAGGGGAGGGATATGTCAAATATCATGTAGATATGCTGAGGCTAATAATAAGTTTACCGATTATTATAACCCATCTTATCCGTCTACATTTATCACACTTCAGGATTGCAATAATCTATGCGGTTTGGCAATGAGCAAATATCTACCATGGTGGTTTCAAATGGGAAGAAGAACCGGACAAGATAAATTTAGATTCGTTGGCTGAGTTTGATGATGAATATACATATTGGACGTTGATGTTGAATATCCAATAGAACTACACGACACTCACAACGATTTGCCATTCTTAGCGGAAAATATTGTGTTCGACAAAATGACTAAACTTGGTCCACATTTAAGACGGCGTACAAATTATGTATGTCATTATATGGTGTTAAAACAAGCAGTAGCACACGGTCTCAAACTACTACTTATCAATAGAGTACTAGAGTTTAAACAGTCAGCTATACACAGCATAATACAGAATTGCGTAAACGGGCGGCAAACGAATTTGAAAAGGATCTATACAAGTTGTTCAATAATTCAGTTTTTGGAAAGACTATGGAAAATGTACGCCGTAGAATTTCCGTCAAACTGGTGACAAATTGTAAAAAATTGGAGAAATTGATCGCTCGTCCTGATTGTTTAGATTATACCATATATGATGAATCGTTAGCCGCAATACATCTATCTAAAACCAGTATATTGTTTGACAAGGCG
>JAAEAF010010481.1:0-12226 GCA_011037195.1 Triatoma infestans
AGCTGTACATTTTCTGCAGTACCAATCGCTTTCCGGCGGCTCTTGTATTCCCACACAGATCCTGAAAAAAAAAAAGAATAAAAAAATCTGGAATGAAACACTCACACGTCTTTCTCTGGGAAAATATTTAAAATAAAAGTGATAGGCATTTATGTATATAAATTAGATTTCCGCTTCTTGTGGGCTATACCCGGCTTGTGCCATCCCCAATTTTCTAGTTGGTAAACCCTCCTCTCCTAAGAAGTTTAAGGGCTGGGCTGTTGTGGTGGTTGGTTCCGCAGAGCTGGAAAGCATCAGAGACATTTTCTTTGATAGCCTGCTTTATTTTGTGGTCATCGGGCGTTCGACCATCATCAGGATGTTTTTGTTGAACAGTGTAATAACATAGACTTGCACAGAGCAAATACAGTTGATACACTCCGCTTTATTTGCTCTGTGCAAGTCTATGTTATTACATGTTGAAACAACAAAAACATCCTGATAACAGGCGAACGCCCGAAACCGGTCGATGACCACAATATGAAGCACGCTATCACGGAAAAAGCCTCTGAAGTTTAAGGGCTTTCAGTACTAGATTTTTTTGCGTTACTATCTCCTCAGGTCACAATGTACCAAAGGTTTTGTATTGCAATTTGGTTATTGCTACGCAATCAAAGAGCGGGTGGTGGGGCCGTTTCCTCCTCCTCCTGACACATTCTGCGCAAGGATTCCGAGCTTATTAGCCCCCCACCTTGTACAAATTCTTTCTGAACCCACGACGACACGTAAATAACCCTGTCACCAGAGAAATCTGGTTCCTACTTAGGCTAAGGGTCAACTTGGTCCACTGTGTATAGCTCCTGGGCTCCCACCTCAGAGGGCCCCATGCTTCGGAGCCAGTCTCCAATAGCTGCACTGACTGCTCCACTGGTTATCTCCAGGTACAAAGCTCTGGACCATAAAACGGAGTATTTGCTCCGTTCCTGGCCAGTTGATCAGCTGTCTCGTTATTCCTATATGTCAAAGCACCCATCTCAGCTGAACCTTATTGTGCTTGGAGAGTCTCACCAATGCCTCTCAACATTCCTTGACTACGGGAGGAGGTAATTCTGTAAGCTTCCATAAATAGATGAGGTCTATGAGTATAGACAGTATACGAAGTTTAAAGGAAGAAATCTACATACCAATGAAACCACAAGTCACATGAATCACATGCAATCATAGGACTGCCATCGTCTGGGCGATTACACGCTGGGCAGATATATTCACTCTGGGCTTCCTGTAATCAAATTTAAAATAAAATAAAAAAATCAATATTAAGAATATACACTCAGCCATTAATTTAAAAAAAAAAAATCTGGTGTGAAACACTCACACAACTTTCTCTTACCCCAGTTCTCAAAATTATAATTGACAAATGTTATAGTTTGTGTACCAAATTTAATGAAATTTGTCGAAAACTGAAAAAAACTATTCAGTAAAAGCGCACTTCCGGTTTACTGATTTTCTTCACACCCGGAATTTTGGCCAACTATTTATTTCTAATTAATTTCATTTGGATGATAGAGTTGTATAACCAAGTATGATACCACTTTAGAGGAAGCTGCAACCCTACCCCTCTCCTAAAAGTGCCCTTAAATGAATTTTCCCAGAGAAATGTTTTATATAAAAGTTGTAGAACTTTGAATGTTTAGTTTATATGTGTAGTTTCAAGAGAATCGTCGGGGCCATTTTTGAGAAAATCGCGAAAAAATGAAAAAATCATATTTAATAAAGTGTTAAAACAAAAGCACTTCCGGTTTTCCGATTTTTCTCAAACTCGGAATTTCAACAACATATTTAATTCTAATTAACATTATTTAAATGACCGAATTGTGTAATAACCTGAAATAGAACTTTTGACAAGGGTTAACTCTAACCCCTCCCCTGCCGCCTCGGGGGGGGAAACCATCGCGCGCTGAAGGGCCGCTTGAATCCAATTTTCCCTAGGAAACAGTTTCAATAGAACCGTTGTAGCCTTGTGTATGTAGTTGATGGTATCAAGTTTAAAGAAAATCCTTGGATGGCCTATTTTTGAGAAAACCAAAAAGGTGTAAAAAAGTCAACGATAAAGTGGTACTCTCACCCGTTGAGGAATTTTGACAGAAAACGCGGCGCAGTCAGATCGCATGGTGATACCTAAAGCGGAACCTATCAGTCTCATGTTTTTCCTACAGTTTTCGTTTTCTGAGCTATGGCTGTTCACATAGCACATACACACACAGCACACACACACTACACACACCATACACAACGCGATTTTTTGGGCCTTTAATCTCCACTTTGTTGGACTCAGGGGTACCTAATAACGAGATATTTCCGGTAAACTCGAATATCAGAAAATTTGATTGGACAGCCTATCTACAATACTTCCTCTTACTAGGAGTAAGAGAAAGAAAAAATGGGACACTTAGTTTTGTCATTAATAAATTATATTTATTGCAACAATCTATTTTTATAGTGTTCATTTCTTATGCTAAATCTTGGTTCCCATCACAGGTTTCCCTTCTGATAGGGTGTTGAAGACTTTCGTTTTTGATCACTCCTACAGAATAGGTTACCTTCTGGGGAAGATTGGTTAAGCTTGGGTCCGTCTGGTGTGATACCTGAGAATTATCTCCGGTGCTACACGGACGATTCCAGAACGGATGGTAGGTCTGGGGCTGCCGTCTATTTTGAGACGGGAGACCACGGTGCCTCTTAGTGAGTGGTCCACTGTTTTCCAGGCTGAGGAATATGCAATTCTTTGTTGTATTTTGGATGAGATGGTACGTAACACTAACTTAAAGGGTGTTTGTATCAGCTCGGACAGCCGAGCTGCGCTGAAGGTGCTGAGTTCATGTTTCTTCACTTCCAGATTGGTGTTAGAATGTTCTAAAAGACTGATATAGCTTAGTCTTCTCTGAAGGATGTGCTTGCGACTCTGGGTTCCAGGTCCGTGGATTTGTAAATGAATTTGGTGTGTATAGGTGTTGGCCAAATTGGAGGCCATCGCTCACTTCATTTGTCCCGAGCTGCTGTTGGTGTGCTTTTGGGAAAAACCCAACCAGTCACATGTCGGTCAGGCTTCTCAACATGGATGCCATCACAGGTCACTTTATCCTGATGGATGGGTACGTAGTTGTCGGCAGTCTTAGCTCTCATTGGGGGTCCGGGGCAGGGCTTTAAGTGAGGGGGTCCTGTGTCTTTCATGGACCTTCCTCAGGTATCTGGTTGGCTTCCTCACTGGGCATTGTGGTTTAAGGAGACATCTTTATACAATGGGGCTCATGCCTGGATCCCTTTTGTAGAGTCTGTGAGACGGAGGAGGAAACACCCATACATCTCATGACGGATTCTTTGGGCTGTGAGGAACCTTTGACCGGAATAGGTTATCGGTAAGCTATGTCCTTTCAAGGTTATGGTCCGATTTGTTCGGAGTGTGGTAAAACTTAGATGGATAAAACCCGGGCCTGGACTTTTGTTCCAGGCCCGGTAGATGTTATTCTTTTTGGGGTAGCGATATGGGCCCAGGGAGGCTTTGGATAGCGTAGGGTTTCGCCCTCCCCTTCCTTAAATAATAATAATATGCTAAAACTTCATTTGGATTGATGTAAAAATAAAAATAATTAAACATGAAAAAGAAGGAATAAATTAAATTTTTTTTTTTACATTTTGATTAATTTTTAAGTACTTGGTATTGCCTCCTCGGCGATATTAAGGGCAGTTCGATGTAATCAGGTTATGAATGGTCTCTTGTCGAACGGCATCCCATTCTTCTGGTAGGCCAATGCGGAATTGTTGCAGATTAGTTAGAAGCTCTTTACGACCTTTAACACGCCTCTCGAGCATCCCCCCCCCCCCATTGATGTTTTATATAGTATTCATGTTCCGAAGAACGTGCAGGTGGCCAATTGATCACATTTTTTTAAACGACTTCCTCCAAGAAGCGGCGTGATAATTGTAGCAGAACTTCCTCAAAACATATCTAGCAAGCAGTAAATTCTTTGCGGGTCTTCCTAACTTATCCCAACTCCACACCATAATTGATTGTCATTAAAAAGAAGCGCTTCCCCGGACTTCTCCACACACGAATTCCACCATCTGAAGAATATAGATCAAATCACGATTCATCTGCAAAGTGAACAGCCCCCACCCCCGATTGCTCTACAGTCAAATGGAGATGCCGATTGACAAAAGCTAATCTTATTACACGATGATTTCCTGTTTAGTACTGGCCCTGATGCTGTTCTCCTAACCATCAGTGACCTACTTCTTGCAATAGTCTTGCAAAACAGTTTCAGAGCTCACGGTGACCACCCCCCACACTTGTAATAAGTTATCCTTGAGCTCTGTACGCTGTAAGAAATTGATTGCATAGAACTGAAAGCAATACATAAATATTTTTAAAGTTCTACAAATAAATTTATGAAATACTTACGATTCGTGAAGGAACTGCAGGAATCACTGGAATGGTATGATGAATTGTATGGGCAACACTAGGTGGAACAATTTTTGGTTCTTCATCCAATATACTCGGTGTAGAAGACATCAATCCACTTTCTGTAAGTTTCAAAAATTATTTGTATTTAAATCAAAACCTCTGTACCTAAATACTAAAAGTTCAATCAAGGATTACAAAGGTTATGTTCTGTATATATTGTTGCCCTCAAGGGATATCTGTTGCATGCAGTTACTTGGCGAGTAGCGACCCCACGGGTTACCACAGCTCAGTACTCCATGCACTTCATCAGAACAGTACACAATATACTTACATACACTCAACCCTTTACAGACAAGAACAAACACAGTACACAAACTAGGGTCTCCGTCACTAGTTAATTGGCGAAAGCCAAGGGAGAAGGGATTAGCTCAGTGGTAGTGCGCTGGACTAGCAACGCGGAGGTCCTGGGTTCGAATCCTGCATGCTGCCTTTAGATGTTTTCTTCCTATGAGCCCCTACAACTCACTGTCTGTCCGGTGATGGGCAGTGTTGTCTGTAGCTAGAGAACGCTGCTTGGAGGCTGGCTATGCATTGGAGAAGGCTCCGGGGGAGGGGGAAACAATAGATCATTCAGGTCGCAGTGCAATAATCCCCTACAATAATCTACATATCTACATATATCATTATCTAGTTAGCTGCATTTTGTACCTTATTAGTAAAGATTCAAAAATACTGCTAGTCAGTATGAATTTTTTACACATTTCATTAACATGTAGTGGGGGTGATAAAGAAAACTTCATTGCTGTAACAGCTGACTTATGAACAAGGTGGCCAAATCCGCTTCTTTCATTTTTAAAACACTTCATCCTCTGGGTGTTTGTTTTATAAACAGGCACAACGGAGACCCCTCTCTTTCAGCGACCATTTCCGTTCCCAGGGCATACTCGTACAGTTCGGTCATTAAACACAACTAAAGTTGTGGCAACCCGGGTCTAAAGAAACCATCTCAGGAAACAAAAATAAAATATGTCTGGCGTGATGGGCATCTCAGAAAGATCTGTGTTGAAATTGATTGAAAAGCGACCTGGGCAATGAGTACTTCCTCTTACAGTAGTAAGAAAAAATAAGTACTGCAACTTTTCGTAACAGAAGTATCTTGAACTTTACTGTACCTTCAGAAGCCAAATTTCCCGGAAAAAGTTCAAATAAAAGTGATAGGCATTTATGTGTGTAGATAGCATATAAATTTTCGAGAAAATCGCTGATAATTGCAAAAAAAAAAAAAATCAATAAAGTTGCCGACTTCAAGTTGTTGGATTTTACTCGAAATCTCTTCGGGTCAGATATGGGTGGTAGATGGTAAATAACCTAAATGGAATAACGAATTTTGAGTTTGCAGCAAATAATTTTTGTTTTTTATTTTGAGATATATCGTTCACACATACACACTCATGCAGATGATGTATTTCCGGTAAGAAAAAAAAAGAGCACAAATTCGAAATTTTGACAGGATACACCCCTCACCCCACACCTCCAAACAAGCCCGAACCTTATGTACTTTAAAGCCGAAAATTGTAATTTATAGTATAGTTTAAAGAAAAATCATTGGAGCCATTTTAGAGAAAATGGGAAAAAACTTAAAAAATATTTTTCAGTAAAAACGCACTTCCTGTCATTCGATTTTCAACAACATAATTCTAATTAATATTGTAACATTTTTCCCTCTAAACTAGCTACAGCAACTAGTTTTAAGTGGGTTCGTATAGATAAAATACTCTAAACTTCAATAAAGAAAATACCAATTTATTTTTATACACAATAAATTACAAAAAACAACACTTAATAATAATTACTTCACAGTTTAAACCACAAAAGATCACTCTCTTTGTTTCATCTTTTATACAACACATTTCCAACAAACGTGACCCTTCGTTTGTAACTAGAAAACTCTCTATCAACGCTCTGCGTTCCCACAATTTAGAACCGGTGGAGACTCAGTCTAGAACCTTCTCAATCCTTCCAGATAGAACTAGAGTCGGCGTCGCCAGCGCTTCCCTAGCGGCCACTAATAGAACTTGAGGTTCCTACTTTCCTCTCCTAGAAGTGGCACCAGCTGGTCATTGCGTTACAATATTATTGAATATAAATTGTGTAATAACTTGAATAGTCGCGCTCTCTCTCCCTTTGGCTTTACGGTCCACGAAGGACATTGGCCTCCTCTATCACCCTTTTCCCATATCCTCTCGCACGAAAGGAATCGCTTGCTCCAGTCTTTGCACTCCGCAACAGACTTCGGATGTCTTCTTCTACATCATCCAGCCACCTAATCCTCGGTCTTCCTCTTTTTCTCGGCCCCTGGGTGCCCATCCATTATTTTCCTAGGGAATCTGGTATCTTCCATTCTTATTACATGCCCTAGCCATCTCAATCTTCCCCTCTTAATCCATCCTACTAAATCTTGCTCCTGGTACAGCGCTCTTATTTCACTATTCTTCCTAATTCTGTACCTTTCTTCTTCTTTCACTGGGCCAAAGATTTTCTTAAAATCTTCCTCTCCCAAGCATTTAGCCGTCTGACTGACATAGTAATTTAGAGGAAAACCTCACCGCAACTGTCCCCCCAAAAGTGCCTTTAAATGAATTTTCCCGAAGAAATGTTTCAAATTAAAATTACAGCTTTTCGTATATGTAATTGATACATTAAGTTTAAATAAAATCGTTGGAGCCAGTTTCGAGAAAATCACAAAAAACTAAAAAAAAAATCAGTAAAGTGGCACTTCCGGTTGAACAATTCTTACGAAAAGCTTATTTTCATGTCTCCTGGTAGCAACCCAGGAGCCTCAAAACGGATATATCCGGTTAAAACTTGATTTTGGAAAATTTGACACGATTACAATACTTTAATAGCAATTAGAGAAAGTATAAATAATGAGTACTTACTAAAAGATTTTTGAGATTTATGAGATTTTGAAGATACTGATGAAACTCCTGATGAAATCATATTCGATGTTGAACACCAACTCATATCAACTTTATCTTCATCCTTTTTTACGACAGGTTTGATGACACTAAAAATGAAATAAAATAAAAATATTAAAAATTTACAAAAAATAAAAGAAAAAAACTGATTTTAATTTATTCAAACAGTATCAAAAAGTTTACTTGAAGATTCCTTACCTTTTCCTTTAAATAATGGAGCATCAAAAAAAAAAAATAATAATAAAATAAACTTATTAATTCTGTTATTTTTAATTCATTTTAATTTAATTCATTGAAATAATAGTGAAAAATTACGAGCTTTCATATATGTGCGAGCCAAAGTTTCAGTAAAATAGGCTCATCCTCCTTCAGAGATAAATTTTTTTTAAATAAAAACAAAAAAATCTGGTGATGAAAACTCACACAACTTTCACTTACTGCAATTGTACAACAAACTGTATTACAAAAAAAAGCACTTCCGGTTAAAGAATTTTTTTTTTAACTTCGGAATTTTTAGCAATCTATTTCTAATACTTTTTTTTTTACTTTCTCTTACTCCTAATAAGAGAAAGTATTGTAATCGTGTCAAATTTTTGATATCGAGTTTTCACCGGAAATATCCGTTTTGAGGTGTGATATGTGTGTGTGTGTGTGTGTGTGTGTGTGTGTGTGTGTATGTATGTATGTATGAAGAGCATAGCTCAAAAACAAAAAGCCGTAGAAAGTTGAAACTTGATATTCCGAACTTGAAATTTGTCAATTATAATTTTGAGAACTGGAGTAAGTGAAAGTTGTGTGAGTGTTTCACAGCAGATTTTTTGTGTTTTTTGGGGGGACTCAGGGGGCCTCAAAATGGTTATTTCCGGTGAAAGCTCGATGTCGAAAATTTGACACGATTACTAATGAATAAGAGAAAGTAAAAAGGTCAACCCAATGCAACTGAACAAACGAAGGCAACAATAAAGTGGAAACCTCTACCATAAAATGCAAGATCTGACGGATGCAGCAAACCTAAACGTACGAGTTAATTAATTAATTATTTAATTTTAACATTTAATTAAATTCAATTAATTACTTAAACTTCTTAATGAAAATAATAATAAAAAAAAAAACTTACATTTTTCGGTGACAAGGTTCAGTTGGACTATCCTGTGGTGAAGCTGGGCTTAACTTAAGAGTAATTTTTGGTACATTTTGTACTTCGGACTTATCTTCAACTGCCTGAAATAAAGTACATTTAAATAAGTACCTAATAACAAACACACACAACTTTCTCTTATTCGTTTTTTTTTTATTTAAGGCGCATCAACATCTATGGTCAGAGCCTTCTCAGTGCACTGCCGGCCTTCGGACAGTGTTCTCTCGATACAGACACAACACTGTCCATCACCGGACAGTGAGCTGTAGAGGCTTCTAGGAAGAAAAAAATCTAAGGGTAGCACAGCTGGACTCGAACCCAAGTCCTCCGCGTGAGAGTCCAGTACGTTAACCACTTAGCTATTCCCTCCCTTTTCTTTTATTCCTGTTAATAAAATTATATATAAAAAGAAAAATTTGCTTTAAACTTAAAGTTTACATAATTATCCTACATACTAACCCTGGCAGGTAGAGAAGTGATTATATTGTGACCCAACAGAGCGCACAAAAAAAATTTAACACCACAAATCCCGCAAATATATCCAAAAATCAAATTTTTTTTCCAGAAAAATGTTTGGAATCATAATGATAAGTATATATCTTGTTCATAGACGTATTCGAAAAATCCCCTCCCCCCCACACACAGAAAAATAACTCAAAAACTTATTCTAAAATGTCCCACTTTTGATTAACCTACTTTTTTTTTGTTTTCAACTTTGGAATTTTAACAATGCTTCAACAGTATTTCAATATTATATAGGTATTAGAACCGTATATTGTACTGAAATGGGGCATTTAGAGGATAGCTTAACATTGCTAAACTCAGCAGTATACAAAGTTTAATAAAAAAAACATGTGGAGCCGTTTTCGAGAAAATCGCACTTTCGACTGAAGATTTTATCCAAAAATCTTCGTGTCAGCTACGGTCGTAGTACCCGAAACGGTATACCAAGTACCAAATTTGAACCTTTCTGCGATATTTCCATTTCTGTGAAATATTCTGTTAAAACGCGCGCGCGCACACACACACAATTTTAGTATATGTACCACTGAAGCAGCGTACACAGGGACACAGAGTACACACACAGGGAAGGGATTAGCTCAGTGGTGGCGCACTGGGCTAGCAACGCGGAGATCCCGGCTTCGAATCCAGCCGTGCTACCCTTAGATTTTCTCTTCCTAGGAGCCTCTACAGCTCACTGTCCGGTGCTGTTGTCTGTAGCAAGAGAACACTGCTCAGAGGCTAGCAGTGCACTGAGAAGGTTCCAAGGGGCACAATAGATCTTTCAGGTCGCAGTGCATATCCCCTTTAAAGTAATAATAATAGGCGTGTCCCACATTCAATTAGGCAGCCGCCCACAGTTCCCAAAAGCTGACACCCAAAATAACCAGAATAATTTACGCCCCAACCAACCCCGCACGCCGAGTTGAAATCTGCAATAAACCTTTCTTCAAAACCCGAGTGTTTTTTCGTTTATCCAACAAAATTATTACTTGCAATGAAAAGTGGGTTTATTCCGACAATGAACCAACAAAAATCAATGGATTAGATCAGGCCAACCAGTTGATTCCTTCCACCGAAGTGAAAGACTTTACTTACCTAAGTTAATAAACTTCATTAATACTTTAAACAATTTTTACTATAAAAGTAAAGTGGGCAAAAGTGCTCGCAAGGAGTATCTGTTGCATTCTGTTACTTGAGGGGAGTAGGACCCCACGGGTTACCACAGCTCAGTATTCCATGCACTTCGTCAAAACAGTACACAGTAAACTTAAACTACATTTACTCTACACTTTACAGACTAGGACAAACACAGTATACAAACTAGAGCCTCCGTCCCTAGTTAATTGGCGTAAGCTAAGGGAGAAGTAAGGGATTAGCTCAGTAATAGCGCTCTGGACTAGCAACGTGGAGATCCCGGGTTCGAAACCAGCCGTGCTACCTTTAGATTTTCTCTTCCTAGGAGCCTCTAGGTCAGCCCACTGTTCGGTGATGGGCAGTGTTGTCTGCAACGAGAGTACACTGCTCGGAGGCCGGCAGAGCACTGAGAAGGCTTCCGGGCGCAAATGACCCTAGACTTTGACGTGTCTTAATTTAAAAAGACACACACACACACACACACACACACACACAAACACCATTCGCTAAAAAACATTTTTTTCATATTCAATGGATCCCAAAACAAGTATTTCTGGTGAAAAATTGGCACGATCGGCAGAGGAATGTTCTGCGTGTGCAGACTTCCCCATTTTGTTACGCATTACACAGTGAATATGCTCTTTCAGGCATGTTGTGATTAATCTTTTAGTCTGGCCTATATTTAGTTAGGCCTGACAGCAGACTTACTACCTCATCACCCAGCTACCAACCGTGGGAAAGAAAGGAAAAATTTAGCCCCCCCAACACCTACAAAGCCAAGATGGCGGAGGAAAGGATGCGGCCCCTTTTCTACTAAGGTTCATTACTCCATTGAAGAAGCTCATTGCAATATGAGCGAAACGTCTGTTTTTAGCAAACCGCTGACACGATCTCTAAATCCGAAAACTCAAGTGTGTTTCATGAAAATAGCCGCGTAAACCTAAAAAAGATTAGATTATTATAGATAAGCCAGAATATTTACTGGTTCCTAAAAATTCATCCATACGCCATAATTAACTCAATATTATTCACCTCTTTATCTTTCTTTTTTTCTTTCTTCTCTTTCTTTGACTTCATTTTGTCTTTTTCACGTTCTTTCTTCTCCAATTTCAATCGCTTCTTCTCACTCTTTATTTTCGCTTTATTCTTTTCCTTTTTACCCTTCTTCTTTTTCAGTTTATCTTTAAGTTTTTTAATCTTCTTATGTTCTTTTTTCTGTAAAAAATTAAAACAAAAGAGTTAAATTTGACCGAATCACAAATTGTCTCTATGAACTATGTCCCTAATTGGCCTAGGAACCATAAAAATGATTTTATATATATTGTAACGCTTTTCCCTCTAAACTAGCTACTGCAACTAGTTCTAAGTGGGTTCGTTTAGATAAAATACTCTAAACTTCAATAAGAAAAACACCAATTTATTGTTTTACACAATAAATTACAAATACAACACTTAACAATAATTAATTCACAGTTTAAACCAACAAAAGTTCACTTTGTTCACTTTTTATACACTTTTCACAAATGCACACTTCGATTGTAACAAGAATCTCTGTAAACTCTCTGTGGCCCCACTATTTATACCGGTGGAGAGGTCCTGACAGGTTATAGATTGTTCTAGAAAGGGTTAGAGCGCGCCCCCATCGCTTCCTGGCGGCCACTAGGAGAACTTGAGGTACCTGCTTTCTCTCCTAGATGGTACCAGTGGCTGCGTTACAATATATATATATCCCATACCCTCAGTACTTCCTCCTTATAGCAGTAAGAGAAAGTATAAAAAAATGGTACCTAACAAAGATTTGGAATCATTTAGATTTTTAGTATCTTTTGCTATTATTAAATCATGGGTGCCATCGGCTTGGAACCTAAGTCAATATGGCTTTTATCCCCTCCAATTCATCCCCCTAATTAATCTCCCCCGGTAGTTTCCCGATCTGCCTACAATATCCTAAAATCCTCCCAGGCTTTCCCGCGAAAGTGAGGCCCTCCCAAATATAGGAAACCTAGTGCCTGCAAAACGGGGACACTGACA